>JAFFZH010015277.1:13618-58232 GCA_018420115.1 Euura saliciscinereae | reverse complement strand
CAAGATGTCAGAATTTCATTATGTACCCGATCCGACTTCCGGTCAAAAATGGCGATTGCTAACTTTGTCAATTTTGAACATACAAGAGTGAGCTTTGGAATACAGCCTCCTGATCACGAATCAAAATTTTGAGAATTTTTGAGAATTTTTCCGGCAACTGCGTCTCGATGTCAAATCGTTGAAGTTGTTTTTACCTCGAAGATGTGCAAATTTCATTGTAGACTCGATCCGACTTGCGGTTTTCAAAACCGCGGTCGCTAGCTTCGTCAATTTTGAAGTTACGAGAGCGGTCCTTGGAATACGGTCTATTGGCTTCGAATCAAAATTTTGGAATTCTTGGGGGATTTTGAACACTATTACAAAACAAACTAGCACTGTGCGATCGTGCCTTACGCAAAAAAGCGATGAGCTTTTTGGCTAAAACGGGCTAGTTTTTATTTTATTCACTTCCGGACAAATAACGCTGGTGCACATGCACTTGAGTTTATACCTAAGCGTTATTTATCCCAGACTGTTGAATCATTTCCTGTCAATATTGTATTTCTTTTAGTTATTTGTCACCTCCTCAAGAGGCTAAACAGCATGCACTCCCCGATAAAGTAGCCTAAGATTGTGTTACAAACGGTCAGCACCTAGAACTGTAGGGTTTAGCTGACACTAAACAGCAGCGTTTCACCTATAGTCCATTCGGAATAATTCTTTTTCAAAATTGTCATTTATCATAGGAATAAACTCCAAAAACTATTAGGAATAAGGAATAAGATTTGCCCTGACTAACTACTTACAGTGCGACCTCCCAATAAGAGTCCACTCAATAAGAACGCTTCCCCTATTTCTCGCTCGAGCACTTCCCCCACTCTAACTCGAACTCCGAGCTCGAGTTTTTCGCGTTCGAACCTCTCAATAAGAACGCCCAGCCTGAAAGAGCTTAGAAGAGTAAAATTGCGTCAACATTGTGATGATATTTCCGTTTTAAATCATTCTTTTTATAGGATGAGGAAATTCGGCTGTAGAATACGTAATCAATACTTTCGTTTAGCCAAACGCATTAATTTTTTGAATCAATAAGAAAAGATTTATTTTCATGTTTATGTATTAAATACCTTTTATGTTGTATTTAAAGGTTCTGGTGCAAGACATTGCAAGATTAGGGTAAAAAATCAATATTATTTTACTTCTGTGGAGAGTCATTCTCAGGTGTGACGTATAATTCCACTGAAGGTGGAATATTTTCAAGGGAGCTGAATTCTTCCGTTGAAGATGAAGCGGAGAAACTGAATTCTTCAATGTCTTCTTCTAAATAGATGGACGAAGTAAACAAGTTGAGCGGCCGTTCCTATCGAGAGACTCGCATGTCGAAAAGATAGAGAGAGACAGAGAGAGTCAGTCAGCGTGGAGCGCGCGCTTGGTGGGGGTACTCGAATTCTCGGAAAAACTCTTCCCCTTGGGGGCTTTAGCGTTCTTATTGAGAGGTCGCACTGTGTTAAGGAATGCCTGATGAGTGAATGTTGTTAGTCAGTAAGCCCAAATTTAACCATTAATAAATTATAAGTTCCTGTGAACGGACTATAGCTGTCGATGGGTGGAGTAATGAGCCGTAGTGTTAGCAATAAGCAGTATCGAAGGTTCGAGAAGGGTGCGTGCGCAGAGTGAGAGAGAGTGGGAGGGAGTGGAGTCGAGCGTGACGAGTGTGACGTGTGTGCGGAGAGTAGCGTCGCGAAGAGTCCTCGAGAAAATAGATACTTCGTCATTTTTAATAATTTCTTTTAATAAAGTTATCTTTTCATTTTCTCAACAACATAGTGAGCAATTAATCCTGACACATTAATAAGAAATCCAATCCCTAACAATTCAGAAGTGCGATTCTAACCTCTCCCCACGCGAAGGAACTAGAGCGGCCTAGTTACCACGCGAGTGTTACCGATCAAGTAGTGCGGTCTACTTATCATGCGTGTGCGAACGAGTCTATCGGCTAACTATTGCGTCTAAGTTACCGATCGAGAGAACTAACACAGTGACTGTTACGAAGCGTCAACTCGAGCGAAGCGTGTCAACCACTGATCTCTATATAACTGGATAGTGGACTGGCGCCGCTGAGCGGACCTAATTGATCGGCGCCATTGCCGCCATTTTCGGGCAAGATTTCTACCGGGCAGTTTAAATGTAGAGCCAATTAGACCCCGTCACCTTATCAGTGGTGTCAACGATCTACGAAAACTACAAATGAAAGCGTGTTAAAACGAGTATCGGATTATGCCTGATAGTGACAATAGTCAATCGTCTGGCAGTGAGAGCGATCGCACAATCATTGTCACGCACGATAATATGAATAATAAGGAGGACGGCAACGGCAATACATCGAACGCAAGCGGCGGACAAGGACCAGACGCCCAACAAACGCACATGAAACGTCTGTTAGCGCTTATGATGGCAGAGACTCGACGTCGGGACGCGGAAGCAGGTCGTCGGGATGGATTACTATCGGCATTAGTCCAAAAGCTAAACGTCAACGACGCGATGCCACAGAGTAACGCCGAGAGTAGTGCCGCCAGTGCGTATCAAATTATGCCAGACCTGAATGGCAATATCCAAGACTTCTACGGTGACCAAGGTGCGACCATGGCCAAAGAATGGATAGGTAACCTCGACAGCATGCGACAGCTGCATCGATGGCCGGATGGGTTTGTTCTCAAATTAGTGCGGATTCATCTACGCGGAGCTTATCATTGGCTTGAACCGCAACTGTCAGAACTGAATACCTGGCAAAAATTCAAAGACGCGTTCATGGAGACTTTTGTTGGCAAAGAAGACCAAATGACGAAATGGGAAAGGATGGTCAAGAGAACGCAGCAAGAGGGTGAAGCGACAACTGCGTACTTCTATGAAAAGGTGAAAATGTGTAAGGACCTGAAACTGCCGATGTCAGAAATCAAGGAACAAGTGTTAATCGGCTTGTGGTCTAGAGAGCCGTGCACTTCGTTAGCGACAAACGAGTACACAACTGTGGACGACCTATTTCACGATGTGATGAATATCGAAAAACTAAATACTCGGCGTAGTGACATGATTAACTCTGCGAAGAGTATCGGGTCGATCGAAACCGAGGTCGAAGCGAAAACCTCCACAGGCAACGCAGTCTCCAGTCGTACGAATACGACATCATCTACTTCAACGTCTAGTTCATCACAACCAGACAAGAAGACTGCGGTTACAGTAATTAAGCAAGATCGTGAAAGGAGCACCCCGGTGAAGAACGAAAATGGAGAGTATAAATGTTATAACTGCCAAGCATTTGGACATTTGTCTAGAGATTGTCCCCAGGAACGTAGGGAGTTACGTTGTATGATTTGTAACGGAGTGGGACACACTCGAAAACATTGCACAAAAACAACGGGCGACGTGAATGAGATCGGGGGTAACTACACAAATAGTATAAGCAAATACATGAAGAAGATCCACATCGATGATCATGAGCTAGTTTTCTTTTCTTTCTTCTATCCTCACAGTTATAAAAGTGTCGTGTGTTATTTCACTTGAGACAGAAGCTCCGCGGTTCTAGATTCCCAGAGTATAATTTAGATCCTAATAAAAGAACTGAGACATTTTTTTTGTCCTCTCTTTTTCTTCGTTTTTGTCTAGTGTTATAGATAAATTTACGACCTACCTCGGCTAAATTCTAATGATTTATTAGAGATATTTGAATTTAGTAACAAGTGAGCTGTGCGACACGGCAATAGAGTCGTAAAACTCTACGGGGCTTCTGTATGCTAATTTAACCATGAGAGAAACGAAGAGAACAGAAAAAAAGAAAGAAATTTTGGGATGGGAAACGATATCTGTAACAGGTCAGGTAAAAACGAACCCCGGCGACGACGCACAATGCCAGAGGCACCTGCTTGATATACGACTAAATTTTCAGTCGAAGACTGCGACTGCGACGATAATTTTTTACCGTCTAACACGAGAATTGAAAAAGTTTTTAGTAATTCAAGAAATTTTCAACCGCGAAGCTCCTCTTCAGCTGAGCTCGGAGATACCTACCTTGACTCGGAACTCAGCGAAGCTATCATTTACTGAATTTATAGCCGAGACTTGCTACACTTACGCCGTATTTAGCTGCTCGTTAAACGTATCCTTTCATTGCGCGCATGGTAGAACCTCGTAGGTAATTTTTTAATTTTTTCTTCTACTCTTACGATTAGCGCAGTTGGTTATAGGCAAGAATGAAAATGTTCCCAGTTGTTTCCCGCGGTCGCGAGTTATCGTAAAATTTTTAAAATTACTTAAAACTATTTCCAAGTGAGAGAGCTCGCATTTTTTCACGACCCTGAGAGGCACTCGTGATCCGTCATTATCCGCGACTCGCAGGATGGTATAGTACCTACCTCTGGATACATCAAGACTTCAGAATAGTTCACGTCTAAGGAATCTACCTGCGTAACTCACCACCGAAGAATCTAGAAGTGCGAAAATTAAGTTCAACTTGAGTTTCACATGCATCGCGCTACACGAATCAGACTGACAATGAGCTTTAAAAATGGATCGGATAGAACTCGAGGTGGATATCGCAGAAAAGGGGTAGCTTACATCGACCCCCGCCTTACACTCTGTCACGTATTTATGATCGGCAGTAGCCATGTGATATACAGTCTGCCAGAACCCATTATTTGCATATCATCAGGGAATATTCTTCCCCCCGTGACTTTCCCGAGTCCCGTAGATATTTCGATCGATAATTCTTGATGAAATTTGACGAATTTTTGAAGAGTTCAATGCCAGCTGATCGGAGCGAAATCTTTATCGTCTGAAAGGTTTGATTTCGATACTACCAACCGTAACAAACGCGTTTCTTATCCGATGCACGATCGCTGAATTAGCGTTGAAATATGTACAATGAAATTGTGAGGTGTAACGATGCTCATCTATTATCTAGCCGGGCTATTGTTTGTTCTTTGCCGGTATTAACCGTTTGACGTTACAGTGTTCGCGTCGCCTTCTTATTCGATTTTAATTGGTTCGCTTATTCGATTCTTTTATTACACCCATACTTCGATTCGAATAACACCGAATATCAGACTCGTCGAACGATTATAAAACGAAGAACTTGATTACACAGCGGCCATGTAATACCGTAATCAATTAATCAACCTGTTTACTTTTTTTGCATTTTTAACACTCCGGTATGTCGAGTATAATAACGACTGTGAAACATGAAGTCGAACTCGATGACAATCAGTGTCGTATACTCCCACCGTCGTAAATCGCTCCCGGCGACACATTCATGTCGGGTCATCGTTACACCCGACGATCATCATCCGCGGGGTGATCACCTCGACTAATTGCCTAATCCCGATCAAGACGCGTTTTATTATATCGAAACATGCGAGTCGTTGATGCTCGACATCGTTTAGCACGTACAAAGCGAGTCGTGAGACTTATGAGAGACTCTGAAAGAAGGAGTTCGGCCAATTAGTAGGGTCACCAGACATCAATCCAGTTTCAGTCTATGCCCTTTGAGCCGGCTTGCGAATTAGTCCAAGACGTTAAGACAATACCACTCATCGTTAGCTGCCGGGTCCCTCGGTCCTTGGACGAAGCTGGGTTTCCTCGGTGATGGATTAAGTATTAAATGGTTGTATTTACAAGGATTAGCTGCGGGGCGCGTCGAGGCTGGGTCCCGGTCACAGGTTCAAATCTACCTGTGCTTCCGTCCCCGGATCCTAAGTTGTTGTAACAAGATCGTAGATTTTGTAGGGTACCGCGATCGCCTTGAGAATGCGATTTAGAATACGGACCGAGGCTCTTTCCACCGTTCGCTTTTCGCTCTTTTCTTTTTATCCTCTTTTCAAAATTGTACAAACATCGCTCGCCCCCGCCATCACTCCGCCTTTGGTCAAATAGTGCTGCGGTCATTTCTATCGACCTTCGTGGCGTGAAATAATTAGTCCTCGTTATTGTGGATGTGGCGTGTCGTGCAACGCGGCCACGGACACACCCAGTTCTTTTTTTTTTTTTTTTTTTTTTTTTTTTAATAACGTTCCATTTTCAAAACTAACGACACTATTTCGCGGATCGTATATGAAGGGATAATTAATTAGCCAGGATATGGGTGATTCCAAGATATTGGGTCTTTTGGTGTCTTTTGGAAAAAAAATAGGAAAGATGGAAAAATATGATCTTCTAGAATGGTCATAATCATAACTTAGAGTGTGTTCTATATGGTACACTGAATTTCAAATATGAAATGTTCTCAGAATTCCAGAAATTTGAGTTCAAACACCAAAATTGTCTCTCCCCTGGCATGTCCCTCCGACAAATTTATTGATTCCCGTTGCGATATTTAGTGACTCTTCCAATAAATTACAATAAACAATGGACTTTCTTATAGCTGCATCCACGTATGATGATATTTCAGTAATAAAATTCATTTTATATTATTATTTTTCAAAATATTCCGTATTCCGTTTTGTCCTCCACTTTCGACGTCTCCTCCCCTGGCATTTTTATGGCCAATATTTTGGACTAATAAAATCAGCTTGCTTATTCAAACTTTGTCGGTATCATAAGAGTTTGGCACAAGGTTGACGTGTTGTGACGGGTGAGCGCCCTTGCGCTTTCGTTTTTCGGTTAGCGCGGAGCAACCGCCGCGTTCGGGTCAGTGTTGGAGTGATCCCTGTATCTACCCTGGTAAATCGTATGTCGCAATCAGTTATCTATTTAGTTTAATTCTACGCATCACGTATTCTAATATGTGCACTAGTCACCCTGTTTGAATTTAGAATCTAACGAATAATTTGTTTCTATACTATTAACGAATTACCGCAGAAACATCTCTCCCCTGGCATATCTCCCCTGGCATATTGTCATGCCAGGGGAGATACAAAATGACCAGGGGAGATACGTATATAGTACATTTCTCATTATATACCACGATTTAGAACATACTACCTTCAGTTTTCTTGTTTACATGATATGGTCGAATACTAGAACCGGTTCTTAATGATATTAGAGCAGAAAATGGCAAACCGGAAGAAATTTGAATCTCGAATATTTTATAAGCTAAAAATATGTTAATGTTATGTGAAAAAAAACAACAAAAAGTCTGGTCACCATGTCTTTAACATACAAGATTAATAAATATATATATATTCGTATTTTAGAGTCTTATTTGACTTTATTCATGAGTAATAGTCTCTCCCCTGGCCAGTGTCTTCCCCCTGGCACATTGAAAAGTCATTAAAAATAATTAAAGTGTCTCGCCCTTCCGTAGGCATCATAAAGAGATTGTCAATATTCTAGTAAATTCGAAATTGACCGTAATTATTACATTTTTTGCTTTGCCAAAAATGTTAGGATCTGAGACGCAATATCTTGGAATCACCCATATAGAAGACCGATTGTATATCCAGAGCCTAATTTCCCCACTTTGGACCGTATTTCTTTACAAGGGGAAAATTTATAACGATGCCGCTGAAAGCTTTGTGGGTGGTTTTCTCTATAACGATCGTACATTTTCACATGGGATTCGAAGCACCTGAGTATCGTAGGTTGAACTGGCGCTCTAATGCTTACAACTCGACTCGTATGGCTGTGCTCTTGGTAATAAACCACTATACCTACACCCAGCTACTTGTTTCAGTAAACCACGAACACGATTTAATCAGTTTGCTAATTAATTACCACTCATCACGGAATTAGCGCGTGCAATTACCGAGATTATAATGTTCCTCTTCTGTTATATACCTGCCCATCTAATCTCCTTTCGAACAACGATACCCCCATACCAGCCAGTTTCATTTCACCTTACACATATCACGTGACCTAGTTGATACAACTTTTTCATATTTGGGGAGCCGTGATTACAGCTCGCAATTCAACGATGACAAACGTGGATTTTCAGGATGGTTATCCCTCTCGCAAGTCAAGTTCAGTGCGCTTAAAATGTTCATTGTATCAGGGCCAATTTCTGTAACAATGGGATAACCATCGCGATTGTTCACTCGTTGAACAAGGGGAGTAACACAGATTTACAGTAGCCGATCGGTATTTCGTTTGTACTTGGCGAACAAGTTCGAAAGTCTTGATCGAAGCTACAATCTCAAGTGGCATTAAACGGAAGATCGAAGCTAGTTTACGAACTGGAACATCTGAACTTTGGTCACAGTATAAGATGATAAATTTTAATGACGGTTAACAAACGAGGCACTGACTTCGGTGCTTCTGGCGATCGCTGCAATTCATTCGGCATTGTCGTATATCATGGTAGAGATAAAAAAAGCTCGTCAAAGTTTCTCTAACCCCGTTTCGAATAACTGTGCCAAACAAAAAAATCCATAGTTCATGGAAAGTTCCGAAACAAAACGACGATTCCCCAAACTTCGTACAGATATCGACGCGAATCTTTTCAGTCAAGTTATCAAATCAACTTTCAACAAAATTCCAACCCATTTCCATATCGGTGAATACAGACTCGAATTACGATTACCCCGAGCATTAATTAGCCTCGATGAATTACCATACGTAAATGATGAGCAGTTTCATTCTTACAACTCGAATGAATGAACTCTGTTATACGACCGTGCTTATAGCTCGTATAACTCGGTGTTAACATTCACACGATACTTAATTAAGGTTGTAGGATAACTCGTGAGTACCAGAGTGCAGGATGGAGACGCGATAGTAAAAGATTTCTAGCTCAGGCTCGGTTAGTTACTTTAAGTCGCTAATTTCACCCCATGGCATGAATTCTGAAGGTTGATGTTAGGGTGGTGCGTGTTCGCAGACCTCTCACCTCTGGGCGACAAGAGCGGTTCCCTCGTCGACGAGCTGGGCGGCGGCGGCGGCGGTTCGTTGAGAAATGGAAAAGGGAAGAAGATGAGGAAACCGAGGACAATCTACAGCAGTCTGCAGCTCCAGCAGCTGAACAGGAGGTTCCAGAGGACGCAGTACCTCGCCCTGCCCGAAAGAGCGGAACTCGCGGCCAGCCTTGGCCTCACGCAAACGCAGGTTAGTCCATTTCCTGTATCAATTACGACTAGCTAATCAGAACCTCGCGGATCGTAAATCCAGATGCCCGAAGGGTCTCGAACTCCTGCGTAATAGGTCTGCTCTTCCCACCAAGAGTCACGGAGCGGACAATTCAGCGTCGAATGACCGTACCGCGTTCCGAAATTTATAGCCACCTTGTTAAATCAGCCCTTCGGCAACGAGACTGCGTAACCCTATCCGCGGTGGTCAAGCTAGGCGTGTCTCTATCTCATTTGTCTCGATAATAACGACAGATGTTGGTCAGTTCGGGTTACTCTGTGTATCGCGTACGTTCGACATCGGAGAGTGCAGGGCGAACTAATTAGCAACGTTTCGGCAGAATTCAATCGATCGCGAACCCCGGAAGCAACTTCGAATGCGGACAAGATAATTTTTAGATCCCGCAAGCTTTTTCTCCAGAGGTTCGATATTTCTGTCAGAGTTGTTCATTCGTTCGCGTAGCCTTGTCGAATCTGAAAGTAGCCCGTGGCTGAGAATCTCACGCGTAACTCTGGTTCCCATTCTTCATGGTTTATAAACCGAGTTTGTGTTTCTACGGTGTTCATCTCGGGGGGGGCGCTGCCCACGAAGTATTCCTCGACGAATAACAGCTCGGCATCAAACCGTAAGAGGTGCACAGGAGGTACCATGGATAATCTTTAATCGCCCAATCAACCCGTTCTCGTTCGACCGGGAGCAAGACCCTCTTGTCATCCGGCAGTAGAATGGCGTTTCTTCTAAGAACTTTTTTTCATCTCATAATGCTTACGGTTATTTTTAATGACGTCGAAGAGTTTTTCTTCCAACCGATTCGATAAGGATCATGGCCCTCTCGCGTGGGGGCATACGACAAATTGAATTTGAGGAAAAATAAAATTGAACAATTCGTTATCTACGACACGATCGAGACACGAAAGCGGCTGGATATTCCATAGCTAAATCGGTCGATGAGAAAGAGACCGGGTATGGAATACGATGCCAATCCACGGACAACAGAGACGTTTAAAAAACAATGTATAACATACCCAATCGATACATCCACTCCCACGACGTCTGCTTGCCTCGATACACAGCATACGTCCTTTCTCTGCTCTATCACTCACCGCGTGCACATTCCTCCAGATGCATTCGATGCAGGAGTCGAGTATGGTGAGGGTAGTCTCATCTTCGTTCTATGAAAAATTGCCTACACATATTTCGCTCTGTAAATCTGTCGGAGTGAAAATGGCGAAACTCGAATAAATTGAGTGACTTTTTCATCCACTTAGAATAAAATCTTCTACCTACTCCAAATTCCATATAAATTTCATCAAAATCGGTTCAGTAGTTTGGTTTTGAAGTCGGTTTTTTTGTCACTCGTGACGCTTGTCGGTATTAAATCTCGAAAACTGCAGGTTATATCAAAAATTTTGATGGGCTCTATCTTATTTTTCTTTATCGCCGTATCATTTCTTTTTATTTTCTCTCTGTGGCTTCAAGGACGGCGCGTCGCGGTACCCGCGTAGAGTATAGAGAGATGGATAGCTATAGATAGGAATTATTCATGCATGAACTTCGCGGTATGAATGTAGGTACGCGGATCCGAATACCGTCTGTATAGACTAGTAGGCAGGTAGCTGTATAGTAGCTTCGCGTAGCGTTGGTAATATCGTAGATTCAGCGTCGTGTTGAAATATTCAAAGGAATAGAGAAGTACGTTGGACGTTGCCAATCGGAGAGCGAGAACGAGACCATCCGCAGCTGTAGAACTAGGAGACGATCTAGAATCACGTGAAGAGATCTGCGGTACACGGGTCGCAAATTTTTGTTCCCCCAAAAGAAAGAAATCAAGTCTCTTCCAGTGTCCGATATCACAGACTATTGAATTTGAATTTATTTCACACTCCTTGCTATTGATGGAACGTTTCATATTTTGAGTTAACAAGAAGAAAAAAATCTTCGTTCTATCAAAATTGTTGTAATTTTTTTTAACCTTTACTTCTGAAATTATTCTCAATAGATCGAACTGACTTCTTCTCTAAGATTCGAATTGTGTCATCAAAAATTGTAGAATTCTTCTCATTGATCGACAATTTATAGCAAAAAAATAAAAACGAGAATAGCTGCTATACATTCACTCAGAATGTAATTATGAATAGTTTCAAGTAGATTTTTTTCTCGTCAAGTATGAGTACTCTAGCTGTATAGGGCAAACAATAAAAAACTTGAGTAGATATTCTGTATCACAAAGTTTTCTTACTGTGTATCAAACTTCTGCACCGTCGAACACAAAGTTCAGATGAAAATGGGCAATTTTCTTCTTCTTCTTCTTCTTCTTGATGATTTTTGCTGATTCTCGATCATTTCAAAGTGATTTCGACGAATCTGATGATTTTGAAGAAGTGGGCCCGACGTAAATTTCGAGTCCGTACATGGGATGGGAATTTTAGACCCGGTGGGAGTGAAGTCGTTGTCGTGTTTCAAGCCCTGCGTATCATTCTATTATCCCATTGGCGTCGTTCGCCCTGTGCGTGTCGCGTTAGGGTCGTGTTTCGTCCCTTCCCATCCCATAGCATCGGGTAGAAGCCGCCATTATCGGTGGACAATAAAACTAATAGGACATCGACTGGTGTGTCGTTATCTGCTCGTGTATCTCTCTCTCTCTGATCAACGGTCAACGAAATGGTAACTCGGTGTATAAAACTTTTTTACCCAACGAACACGCGATAGATCGAGATCGTGAAAAAAAAATTAACACTCGCGAAATCTTCCAACACCAAGGATAAAATTGATTTTTATTCTTCTTTCAATTTCACAGACTTCGCAAATATCGCAGCGACAAATTCAATTACTGTAATGATGAATAGCAAAAAATTAACGAGCCAACAGCGTCGAGACTCGGCACGATCAATTCCTTCGCATATTCCGAGAAAGTTATCAGACTAATTCTAACCGAGAGGAAAATAAAATTCTCTGAACGAATCTCGTCGAATAATAGCGAAAGCTTTTTATAAAATTAACCATTCGATCATAGAACAGAATCTGGCGTTTGAGGTAAAACCGACTGGTACAACTTCGTCTTCGTGTTGGTCGAACAGCGAACGATGGCTGTCGTCGCAGTAGCTGACAGACAATCAACTGTGGTTTACATGCCATGCGGTATAATGATATAGATTAAACACAGAGACTTGATACTACGACACGCACTTTATCGTACAAAAATCGCCATACTGTGAACGTATTATATACACATCGGCTGTTGTTTAATCTAACCTCCGTGACACAGGCCTGGAATTTAAAAATGAGAAAACAGTCAACACAAAAAAATGATGAAAAAAAAAACCGGTATGCGGAGAGATTGTTGCGGAAAAACTAGGCGCACGTTGCGTTCGAATTGATAATTAACAAGTTACGCATCATTGATTGCAACTTTGGGACCGGATCGTTAGATAAGATTCTAATAATGAGATAATAAATATCTCCGCGTCTAGTAGATATTCTCACATTCACACGAACCGTTCACAATACACGCAGGTTATACGTACACGCCGGACCTCACGGGTACGCAATAACCGCGAAGTAAAGTTAATGAGCTGTCACGTCAACGCTAAGTCGGCATAGATCCAGTAGGATAGCCTGGAGGTGTTTCCTGCTTTGACTTACAGACATTTACACACGATAAATATCAGCTTAACGTTAAAACCGCGATTCTAAGACCATAATTCAAAACGCACCCTTTTTTTCCCCTGAAAAATCATGAGATAGACAAAAAACAAAATTCCGCTCATTTCAGCATCGATATGTGAGTGTGCTTGATAATTCACATTAGAAAGCATACGAAATTGAATTCAATGCAACACATATTCTCTATCAACTGATCTATTGCTTTCGAGGAAATAAATCATATCATCAATATCAAATAAACGGTCTCAAATCTTTGACGTCACTATTCAGTAATGACGTCACACGCGTTCTAACCAGGTGGGACGAGTCCGAACCAGTTTTGATGGGTATAAAGTTTATTGAGAGTAGGATTGTGAGACAAAGGGTTCTCCGGGATTCTTTGTATCGTAATTTACAGCTTCTAGAATCTAGCGGGAAGCGAAGGTGCAGTATAGTTGCAGGAGTTAGTATATGCAATGCATCAGCGTTGTGGATCGCAGTGCGAATGGCCGGAGCGTACGGTAAGGAAGTAAAGATGATTTATATCTGCAGCTACCTGCACTGCTCCCTGGTTGCGATAATACCAATCATTATCATCCCCTAATAACAGGCATTACTGCCAACATTGAAATAACGCGCGCGGCGTATCCGAGAGTGTAGTGTATCCCCTGACTGACCCATTCCGCGGGCTGTTGTACTATGTGTGTAACAACCTTCGCGGGAGGATCAACATCGCCTCTTCTGCCCACTGTCCCCCTCGCGTTCGACCATCTGACCGAACTTTACAAGCGAACCTGGCTCACAGACCACACCTCACCTCGAGCGATATATGAGAGAAAAATTGCGAGAAATTTGAAGGTGGGTTGGGACCCGGAGATGGCGATCGTAACCCACACACACGTGTGTAGTCTGCGGCCGGAGAGGATCAAAGATTGAGATATTCGTTATTGGTGGAAAAAATTCTTAGTAGCCATAGGTGTTATCGGAAATTTGGAACCGGGAATATCTAGGATCTGGGATATACCCGGGCGGTTAGAATTCGATATTCCGATTATCCTCGCGTCGTTAATCATCGAGGGTTATATAGTTCCCGATTAAATTCAACTTTATTCTTAGAACGAACGGGTCGAAGATTTCTTGCCGATTGTCAGGCAAGGTTACCGTAACCACTACCACCACCACCACCACCACCACTGCCGCACAGGGGTTAGACATAGCTCGCAAACTTTTGATAGGACAGACGGAGGGCCCCTTATCCCTTCGAAGGATGCGCGGCTTGCCACGTAACGGTATATATATATAAGGCGAAGTGAAGAGGTAGATGAGGCAGCGGCAGAGGCAGAGGCAGAGGCAGAGGCCCGCGCAAGGGTTACGAACGAGGAAACGCCCCCGTATATCGCGATCTAATAAATCCCACATTTCGCTGGTATATCGCCGGGTGAGTCACGGGGTCCTAAGATCCGTGGGTGTTCACCTCTCCCTTTTTATTTATTTTTTTTTTCTTAATTTCATCCATCACAGATCTTAGGAATTTTACTCAATATTCTTTTTCTAAATTCTGCACACCGCGTCCAACCCAAAAAAATAAGATTCAAAATAGTTATTTATGTGCCTTCACTTCGACACGCCGTCTGGTCAGCCGAAGGCACTTCAGATCTGCACGAACCGTGCGCGTGACAAGTACTCTAAAAATATTTTTAGTTTTTAATTATAACACGTGCAGGATCAATTTTCGCACTTTCGTCCGTTTTGGGAGAGATTTGATTCATTTTCGGCCCTGTTTCAAATTATTGTTGAGAATTATGGAAAACTATTCAATTCCAATAGTGCTCAATGAGAAATTCGGACATCCAATCGTACTATTCCATCAGCCTCATCTTTCCAAGCACTTAATTTGAAGACTTCACACCCTTCGCAATCGCAAACTTCCGTCCCCTTTGAGGCAGAGATCTGACGTGCGCAGTTTGTACAGCGCATAAAAACCGCTGTAAAAAGTATTTTCACGGCAGCTGTCTGAAGTTAGCTGCATGAATTTTGTAAGCAGGCGTCGAAAAGTGACTCTTTAACGCTTGTACAAAGAAATTGAAGAAATCTCTCGACCCGAGACGTGTTCTACGATAATCGTTCACACCGCGTACATCGGGAACACTGCGTTTCCCAAGACTGCGCCGCTTTCGCATACCTTGGGCGACCGGATGTTCGCGCCTTTTGCGGTAAGCGGGTGATCGTTCGTCCGTTAATTCGTTGGATGAAAGAGTATCTCCTCATCCTAGTTTTCATTCTAAAGTCACTGGGAAAATCTCTATCGATCCGATCGTCCAGTGTCTCCCTAAAACCGGGCTTCTACTCCCCGTTTAATTTGTCCCCTCGGTGCAAGAGACCGAAGACAAACGGGTCGAGAAATGAGGCTCGGTATAGCAGGCCGAAACCCGGAGCCAGAAATGCGGCCGGTTGCAACGGACTGAGGTATGCAACGAGCACGCGAGAACGGTAGAAGGAAGCGGGCGAAGCCGCCATGAAACAAACGAATACCGAAAGGGCGAAGGCTCGCCGCTCGCTGCTCGCCCTATAGATCGTGCGCGCGCGTTCGCGCGGCACCGTGAGGGAGCAAAACACGTCGCAAAACGCGGCTGATCCCGGCGCGCGCTCCAACTTCAAAAGGCCCGCGCGCTCCTTCGCCCTTCCGCGATGCTGCGCGAGAGAGGGTCTCCGTCTACTCTGGATTCCTATAATTGTTCATTTTTGCGAATACCAAACTTTTTATCGGGGTTCGGTGAACCCGTTCGGAAGGTAGACCCGCCGTTCTTCTTCTCCTCTGCCCGCTTAACCTACAATCGATTATAATCCATCGAATTATTTATTTATGCTCGTGCGGTTTAATTAAGACGCTGACGGCGCCTCTTATATTCAGTACACGAGTAAGCCGCGCGGCGGATGATGTTATCATTAGGAATTTCCCGTTCCCCGGAGATTAAAACGGCAGATATAAGATATCCATCCTATATCCCCTTCGTCTCGTATCACCTTGACTCCTAGCCTCCTATAGATTCTCGTTATAAATCTCGTTACAATCCCGGCTTATCACAAGTATATCGATTATCGTTATTTTCCTTTTTCTTTGTTATCCTTCGGAGTATGATCGCGGATTACACGAGTAGGATGTGTAACTGTCCGCGGAATTTCTCGCGTATGTTATCGACGCAGGGTTTCTCCGCACCGCGATCGGTAAATTGCGCTGGCGAACCGATCAGAGTCAGGTTCTGAAGTTGCAGAAAACAGAAACGGGTTCATTGCGTATTCAGGCTGCGCTTGCGCGAGTTGTCACCGCTGACACATCGTTTGTCAACTGTTTCTGCAGACAAAGCGATACCAGCCGGAGGTGGGGGCAGAAAAGGGAAAGGGGGACGGGATCGAGGACGTCTCAATCGACTGCGAGATCGAGGATCGATCGATCCCTCGCGGAACGTCTCATTTCCGTTTTTCAAACGCGTCTCAAAATACACGCGATACATATGAGATAGAATGTATAATTAATCCGCATCATCTCGATTTTTATTCCACCTTCGCCTTCGCCTTCGCCTTCGCCTTCGCCTTCGCGCGCATCCCGTCGCCAAAAAAAACTTGTCAATTTTAATTCTAATTATCATTTCTGACTCTCTGGCTTCGGTCTCTTCGGCTCTTGCCCACTTTCTTGATCCCCGTTTCGTTAAAAAGTTTTACCAACTCGAAAGGGGCAACCTGGCAGGCAGGCGGGCAGCCAGGCAAGCAGGCGCCTGCTATCTCCTGGAAGGCAGAGGTTGGACTGGCTTGCCTTGGAGCCCCGAGGAGGGCCCCGCCCACCGTCTCGACGTAGCTGAAGCCCTTAGCTTTACCTTTACCTTTACCTTTACCTTTACTTTCATCCTTAAGGCTTACGCTTACCTCACCTTTCCTCTTTTTGAGCCTCGCGTATCGTCCCGCGTACCAGCCTCGAAAAATCTCTCCGCAACTCTCGGACCCCGGGATAACCGGAGTCTGGAGTCTGCCCGAGCCTCGAATCCGAGGAGCCAAACCCTCGTCCCACACCGCAATTCAAACTTGGGATTTTCATTCACTACCCAAACATACCTACAAAGGTATTCTATGTCCTTTGTGAACGTGATCGAATTACCGAACTGATTCAACCCGTAGATTCCCATATGGAGAATTACAGACGAACTCTAGGCTTCGAGGATTCTCGAGGAACGATGATAGCACATTTCATTCACGATAATGTCAAGTCTCGAAACTATCAACGAGGCAGAAGTGTAGTGAACTGACAAGAAGAGTATCAGCTAAACTTGCAGGGTCTTTCTTATTGGCGAAAAATATGGGGACCCTGATAAATTAGCTACTTAGCTTCATCTAGTATGAATTCCTTCAATAGTAGTTTAATCATCTATGGTTTACTTTTACTTTAAATATTCATGTTCAATGAAATTTCGATCAGATTCAATGATAGGGTAGTCTCATTAGATCAAGAAAAAACGGAGAGTATTAGATCAAACTGAGCATCAGGGGCCTAATATTTTGTGACTCGGAGGCCTGGATAAAGTAGCCGAATTTTTGTTCAAATTGTCGAAACTTGTGATACGTGTGATACAAAACTTTTATTACATGAGTGTAGGGTTCAAGTTCTCGACTATGTGGTGATTTGAATAGTGAACTTGAAAAGGGTGTAGGGTACGACGATCGATATCGAACGGATATTAAAACTTGTTCGTTCATTTTCCGGCTAGTTTATCCATAGACAGAGTCAGGAAGACAATGACAGTGCCGTGGGCAATTTAGCTTATTAACCTACTCCGCGGGTTGGGACGTATAGTACCGCATGGAAATCGATGGAGTTGAACAACCAGCGATCTTTCTCCACACTATGTCAATGAACCATCCGCTTTTCCCAATATTATATTTCAAATTCTTATTTTCGTTTTTGTTGCACTTCCTGATCCCATTTATGCGTTCCACTGCAGTCTACAGATACAAACCCCTACCGCGAGTATCTCTACACAAAGTGCACGGTTGTGTTAACGGGAAGTTTAATCGTTTGTCGGGCTCGTCTGACAGCTAGGACGCACGCCGGGTCAGTCAGGCCCGCGAGGTCAATTAGGAGTGCTCAACACTCGCCTTTCAAAGGCCACGGTACTAAACTACCAAACCTTTTGATGCCCGCACTCCGAGTTTTGCGATGGACCGATGGGACAATTTTTTTCATTATTTTTTTGTCTGCGGGAAGGGGGGGAGGCTGAACGATTAGTGATATTTTTTAGTGACTTTTTTCCCATCGTCGAACAGTTGTGAACTTATCGCGTTTCCTTCTCATCCCCTTTTATACCGTGAGTAGGTGGACACTCCGTCATTATAAACTGACCGCTGTATATTTCTACGGTTCCGCTAGAATGATTTTATAAGGACGTATATACATATAGTATGCGTACAACGAAAGGCATGGGGTTCTCTTTCTCTCCTGGATCGGGGCGACGTCCTCGGGCGCAACCTGTCGTACCAGCCGCGTCGTTACACTACCTGTGTGTGTGTGTGTGTGTTCACCTTTGGAAACAAATAAAAAAACGAAACAAAAAAAAAAAAAAAAGAAAGAAAATGAACGAATGTATCCGTTATACTTTATATACCGGTATAGTAGTTTAATTGAAGCGGTACGATTTTATGTACCGCAAATATTTCTTCATAGACAAATAATTCGTACTACATTTTTTTTTTTTTTACTTTTAGAAATAATTTTTAATTTTTTATAAAAAAAAATAAAAAAAAAAACACCACTGCACGGTGTGTAACGTACACCTTAAACAGTGTAAATTTTCAACCAATTTGTACAAAGATATTAGGCAGTTAGGCTAATCAACTTAACGTGTAATTAACTCTTTTAACGCCACCTCTATTATATTTCCCAACGCTTTTGTATAATACCCGGCTCGTCGTGTAGATTCAAAAGAACTTTGAACTATATTAATTACATCACATGTCGGCGGTGTATTAATTCACACCGACACCCAATTTTCGTTTTCTCTTTCTTTCTCACAAAACAAATCATCCAAATCAATCATTCGGTTCTTTTCATCGTTGAAAACACTATAAATTTAAGCTGACTGATAATAACTAACCACTTGAATAAATAATCAATGATTCAACGTATCGTCGTTTCACCCCGTGACGTCACTATTCAGTATAACAAGCCTTGTTTCCTATTTTGATGTGAATTCTTACGTCACGATAAATCAGAAAACTTTTTAACCCAGGTTAGATTCGTTTTAACTACTTTTTATTAAAATTTTTTACTCGAGGTTTTCTGGGGCAAACCTAATAATTTGCCTTTGATCATGTAAGACAGGAGCATCGCTGTTTCTTGATAAGCAGCCGAAAGGCGAATTAGCATACATTAATTGCTTCCCACACTCCGAATCCGGGCGGACACACCGCCTCCTAGTTTTCTGTTCTGTTCTGTGTTTCTCTCGACTTTATCCGAGCTTCGTTGTTTTCTCGGATTAACTACGATTATCAGTTACCTGCTAGATACGAATGGATCGTGTGAGAAATAAAGTCTATCGGTATAGCCGCAGTTTATTATTGTTTTACGAGTAAAACTTTAACACGGAAGAACGATCACGCTGACAATGAAGAGGAGGCGCATATGCCAACCCCTGGTTCTGTGCTACCCCAACTGTAACCCCCTGACCCATTAACGATCCGACGTTACGAATATGGTTCCCGTCTTTCACTCGACTTCCGGTATCGAAAATTTTGTGAAACTGGTACGGATGCCGAATATTGTTGTCAAATTTCGTATACGAGATCGAGAATCGGGGAAGAAAAAATTTTAGACTACACAGAGAATCTTACATCGCGGTTTACGAGTGTAGGTACCGCGTACCTCCTCCACGGCCTTCAGATGTCATTCATTTCATTTTACGTCAACAAACACTGCAGACTCCTCTTACAATTAAACAACGACGACGACGACGACGACGACGACGACTTTGATCAGCCAGACACAGTGAATTATAATTATAATTATTCGACACGATTCTCATAGCGTTACTCGATGAATTTATAATTTCACCGGTCTTGCAGTCTAGATCAAGAAAATATGATTCAATTTATCGTATTAAATGCAAAGACGTAGAATCGAAGTGATTCTGACAGCTAATGAATAATCAATTAACCTGCATTTCCCGTGTGACACAATCTCGATGAGCATATCGGACACATCCTTTCAGTCTAGATTTTTTTAGCGTTCGAGTCGAGTCCTACAAATGAATTCACAAAAAAATCGTTAATCCCATTTATAATCGTGTACGTAATCGTGATGAAAATCGGCTGCATGAGTATCGCCATTTCCTGTTCAACCAGTGCAATTAAATCCGAGAGCGATCAAACCGTCGTATAAATCTTCGATTATTTTTATATTCATTCATAGCTAGAACCGAATCGTAACGATCCCCTGGACCTGTTATAAGGACTAAAGAGGGGCTAGTGGCGATTAATTATCCAAACCTTATTACCCGAATGTGCGAAGTTAACGCGTACGTAAGTACTTACACACTTACGTTATCTGGGATTCGCTCTCTCGCGCGTAGCGCAACGACCATTGTTTTCACCTCTAGACTCTGGTACTTATCGCGTTCCGAATCTATTGTTGTGTCTTTAAAAATAAAAGAAGAAAAATAATAATAATAACGAGAATCACAAAACCCAACAAAATCTTATTTTTGTTATTCCCAAGGAACCGCAGATAAACCACGTCTTGAAGAGCCCGAAATTATTGTCACTGACAATAAACGGCTGCTGGCTGTCCAAACGTGAGACAATGAGAAAACTTGCATAATCCCTCTGTCCGGTAAACCTACACACTCGTGGGACGAATCCGCTGTTCCTTTTTTCTCTTTAACCATGCCAAGTGCACAGTTGTGCCGATTCCCATCGTGTCAGATCCACTTTTGTTTTTTATTATTCATCCTGGTTATCGGTCGAGCAGAGTATCTGATCTTCGTATATTGTCAGCATTTAACGAAAGAAGAAGAAGAAGAAGAATAAATAAAAAAACGTCTGAACATGCCGCGGCGGCCCTGAGGCCCGCCCCACCTGACGTCACACACCTGCTCTCCTCTCTCTTCGCTCGTAAGAGAATTACAGAGTTATAGGCGTTCGAGAGTTCTGCTTCGTTTGAAGAGAACCTAAACGAAACTAGAATGTGAAAATCTTTGACGAGGATGGATTATTGATAATCGCTATATCGGAACGTGTTGAAAGGCTTATCACCTCGATACGTCAAGCGAGTGAATAATTAACGATATCAAGAAATGAATAAAAAAAAAACAAAACAAAAAATTATCTCGATTAAATTTTATCCCACGTTTGCAAACGAACCGCTCGTTATCTCTGGCGGCGATCGAACAGGTTTCAGCGTTATGAACATACAGAGTCCAGGTGACTGGAGTAACTATGCGAGGTATAATATTGAAAAAAAAGGAAAATGACAGGACGAGGACAAACGAGAAGTCTTTATATCGACGAAAGAAATATCGTCAAAGAGTTAAACAAAGCGTATATAACGGGCAATTAATAAATTTTTATTTTGATTGCCACAATCCCTCGGGCGCCCTAAAGGAAGTGGGAATCCCGCATCGCATATGTAGAGCGACGGGCGGGCGGATGGACAAGAGGGCAGACGGACAGACGGACGGTAGAGACCGTTGGAGAAGAGAGACCCGGACTAGAAGAAAAAGAACGGTAGAGATATACAATATACAAGTTCGAGGTGGAAGTAGAAGTGGATTGAATAAAGATAGAAAACCACTCGGTCTGCCACCTGTAGCTGCCGCTTGTGTTCTCTCCGCGAGTTGCCTCAATACTCTTCCTTCTTCGCTAGTCGAAACACTCATACCTCCAACGCCTCGCGACTCCTAACGATATTTCGTACGTTCTTTATATCGGTATGTGTAACACCCGTTCTCGTCACGTCATTAATAATAAACTTTGACGCGAGACTGGCCTAATAAAAATATCACACTATGCTCATTCATTATAGCCACTCTGTCAAGTGTGTTGCGCGATACATCCACCAATATCTTCTCTCTCTCGAACACCGCGTGTCCCTTTTTTTTTTTTTTTTAAATCGATGTACCGTACTGGCACGCTTTTTCATCCAATTGAGAAAGAATGCTTCGCTAAGCGAAGCAAGAATCTTCCCGATACAAGTAGTTGTTTTGCGATGAAACTCAGAAGAGTATTCGGTAGTAAATGGGGATATGTGAATAGAATTTTTGCATGCGAATTGAACCAGTGTAAAAATTGACTTTCAATCGGGGAAATAGTTCTTCCCATTTGAAAGTCAATTTCTACAAGGGATTCTTGACTCTCGCATTGCCCAAAGCCAGTGTCAAAAAAAGAGGATAGTTCAAATTTAATTTTCTACAACGCGCAGGTCTACTGATCAGCGTCGGTATTTCTCTGTGTCTAGAGTAAAAAAACGCGTATCAGCCTGGTCACGGGTATCTGTTGGTTCTCAGGAACACGACGTAGCGACTAAAGATAGCAGTGTGGTGGTTTCGCGCAGTACAGAAGGCGGCTTGCGAAACCTTACGTAAAGGCTGAAAGGCTATGTGTCAATCTACGTATTCCTTGTCTTACGTGTTGGCAGGCTACCTTCGTCCCTCTCCCTCTTTTTATTTCTCTCTCTCTCTCTCTCTCATCTTTTCTCTGTCTATCTTCTCGCTGTTCGAATCTGCGCCTGCTGCACAGTTCTTATTGCGCAATTTTTGTCGTTCTTGTGATCGTGTGTTTAGCTCGACTCTTTTGTCGCTCATCCGCTCATGCATCCTGTCTTGACAATTTTGTTATTATTTATTTATTTTTTTTCACTTTCTGCTTAATATTTGATCGTAGAATTTTTTCCTTTGAGAATATTTCGTATCGATCTTTTTCGAGGTGCATACGAGCAGCGTAGTAGAGATCGAAGACGTATCGAATGCATAAAAGTTACCGGCAGACCGTTAACAATTTGTTTACTGTTTCTTCTAATTACCGTAACGAGCGAGACTCGTCTGACTGCATGTCACGAACCGACTTCTCTTTGCCTAACATCTCAAAAAGTCTATCTACGCAGACACAGGTAACGAGAACCGAACGATACACGTTATTTTATATCTAATAGGATTATCAATTTTAACGGGTAAATTGATTAATTTATTTAAAATTAAAAGTGACCGCGGCTCGGCTTGATAGGAGAAAAAGGAGAAGCTTTCTAAATAAATTAAACGATTTCGATCGAAGCGATATTTCTATTCGTAATTCTTTTTAGCTGAAAGCCGCGGCACGTCGCTTTCAGCGAGACAAGTTAACCTTCATCTGGAGAATCGTTGTAAAAACATACGAGAAAAACCTTTACCTCTTCTTCTCCTACTCCCATATATCCTCTTCTGTCGTTTCTATTCCGCGCCAATCTTCCGTTTATAGATGTACGTATGTGCGTATCGGTCTTTTATAAATGCTCAGTGGTCACGTGGCCGATGAGTATCGGTATGTAGGAAATGATTCACACGTCTGTGTCGGTGTTGTAACATCGGTACGAATTGTATTAATTAGACACGTGGAAAACTCGGACCGATTTTTTTTTTTTTTTTTTCAAACGCTTTTATTGTTGTTTTTCAAAACCTGTCACGGTAATTAAATCGTAGTACGCGCACTGCAAGTATTCCGAAATGATAATTAACAAAGCAACAACTCACGAGTGCACTCATACCGCGTGACTCTCTCAGCGTCCATACGAATGCCTGAAGGAATTCATACTACACACACTGTGAAAAAAAAATGATTGTGGATTGACTACACGAAAGTCATCTAAAATCACCAAGCTATGCATGTCAATATTACTTTTAATCATTTGGTAATTAATTTCGCTAAAATAAACTATCGTCAATGTAAAATTAAACATTGCAGAGTTATTAGTTCGCGGTATATGTAATATTGTTTATAAAGATTTTCGGATACCTGCAGGTTTAACCGACGAAACTTGTAGCCCACGGTGCAGGATAACGTTCCCTCTTCCTCTTCCTCCTCAACAACACCGCAGCTTGTGAGAAAACCGGTAAATATCTGATCTGCCGAAATTTTTTTAATTACTAATCTCTCAGACATCGAGACTTTGAACAGCGATCATTTATTTGTACTATACACTGTTAAATAGATACAAAAATTACAATCATTCAAACTATTTCATGGTAAAAGAGAATCAAAAAAATTGTTTCTGCATAAACGATATAAAAAATCGTGAGTCATTTTAGCGGTTTTCATTTGGGGTATACGAGGTAATAGGAAATTAGTATGGAGTTACAGACGAGTCGTGGTGAAAAATTTTACGTTTCAAGTTCTCTCGACTGCGACTAGGCACGAAAACGTTATACGTAGAGGTACCACAGAGCTCTCTTACTACCTTCAGCCTCGTCTGTATAGGATACACACGGTACCGCCCACAACTGCCCTCCCAGTGTTTCTCAAACTTTTCCTTAACTTGCCTCTATGGACGTTGAGATTCTGACTAATTTTCAACCATACACCACAACCGCAATGTAAAATTCGCAACAATCGATGAAAAAGAAAAGAGTGTTAAATTATTCGCTCTATCTTCAATCACACAACTAATGACCTTGACACCGTATCCCAAAGGACCAAAACCGATTATCTCCTGTCCAATAACTGACCTCATGCAGAGATCAGAGATCTAACGGAGGTTAAACTTCGGTACCAAGAATGAAAAGTGGCTAAAAAAAAAGTACCAGAGAGTTAGAGCTGATTTCCCCCAGGAAGTGTTGCAGTTCAACTAAAATAGGATGATCTGATCATCCTACGGGTGGATAATACGGGATTTTAGAAACCGCTCCGTTTGTGAGGGTCCCGGTTATTAATTAAATACGACACGGTTGTGGCCCGCAGATATGAGTTTCCATGAAACACGAGGCCAGCATTTTCCGAGGAACTAGGTAGCGTAATGGGTAAAGCTGCGGGTGCACCCGGCGGGTATGAGTTTTGCAGGCTGTTGCCGCTCGGCGAAACGTCGAACTCGATCTTCGGAACGTGCACGCGTCTCAAAGAGAGCATAACGTTAAGGCAGCGGGCGATTTTGTCACGTGCGGACGAAACGCGAGAGAAATATATTTAATACGCGGTTTTGAAGCAGAAGTGACCGATTGACAGTAGTCGAATTCTACGCGGGGTACCGGACACAGATATCAGTTATGCACGTGGCAAGAGCGATACGGCACTGCTCGATCTTTTGACAACTGTTTTGACCGGTGGGGCGTGTCCAGAACGAAATATACTACGAGAGGTCAAGACCTCTAAACCGCGTTCCTTTCAGTCGCCGCATAAACTCGGACCCCCTCCTCTCGTTTTAATTATCTTTCTATGATATTATTATTATTATTATTCTCATATACGATAAAGACTCGAGGTTCGAAACCAATCGCGGAATAAGTTATTCAGATTAATCAAAAATCATGAATTAGTCATGAAATTAACGCTCCGTCGTCACACTGGGTCAAATTGACCGTTTTTGGGCTGAATCTCTATGAATCATTGCTTCTCGGTACTTTTTCCAGAACGTACGGTACCGAACTATTTTTTTTCCTCAAAGTCTTCCATTTCTCAAGTATCACCCATCATTTTTATGCAATATTGTCAAAAATTTTGATCGCTGGTGGTTCTGTGATTTTTTTTTTCATCGTGTCGACATCCTATTTTTCAAAAATCAACGATTGGTAGTTTTTCCAGAACGTTCGAAGCGTGTCGCATAATTTTTTCGTTGATTAGACCGAACGTTTTCATGCTAACCGTTTGAAAATTGATCTGTGGTTCAATTATGACCAAAGTGTGACAATCGCGGGATTCTCCAGGTACCAGAAATTGTTCAGTTTTTTCCAAAGTGTCATCGAAATCATTAAAAGCTCGTGAAAATAATCGCGCGATCGGATGGTTCCGAGCTACCTTGGCGGCACTATAATAATAATAAAAAAAAAAGACAAGTTGTTTAATCACCAATTAGTGCCAGTCTAACACCAGAACTGACCTGACTCGACGGCAGCACCCACTTAATAGTATCGTTAAGTCGGTTTTAATTACTACCTCGAGCGCGCGTTATCGTGAGGACATTACTATCGAACACAATGCCCTCTATTTCTAGCGAATAGTGATGATTATAGTTTAGCGGTCATCGATAACGAATTTTTGAGCGAGCTCCTCCGCCTCGGTCATCGAGTATAGGATGCGAGCGGCAGCATGGAACGGCAGGCTACGTATGTTGTACACGGTGGTGCACAGTATGCATATTGATGGAAGCTCGGTACGGTTCTCTGCGCGGTTCATCCTTGTACCATAAACAAGTCGGCTCCATCCGCTTATAAAATAAACAGCTATGACGACGATGCATTCAGTCCCAACTGCACCGAAGAGGATAACCCACCTCACTTCCTCCCCGTGTTGCGTTACATTCCGCTTGTTCACTTGCGTGAAAAGCCGATTTGCAGAATGCTTTTATGGATGCAACGCGGCGTTTTATATGATCTCAACGACAGTTGTTGGGTCAAAAGCGGTTTTCATCGCTTCCTGGACCCGCGTCGGTGGAAAATATCGAGAATATCGAACCCCCGGAGCCTTGGCCCTGGAAATACTCGGTTTACGATCACCTCGAGGCTCGCGATACGCTCCGCACTTGTTTCAGCCCGTTGTATGGAAATCCCGGTTCTTTACTACCCACCACTTCTGAGTTATGGAGAAACTTTATGGTTTCTGTATGGACTCTCTTGCTCGTCAAAGTTTCCAGTAACTCCGCCTCCTAGACTGCGGTCGGAGGACCGTAAGGATCCGCGAGGTAAGGAGATACGCGCCCGTATCCGATACACATACTCTTCCGTAAGTACGAACTACGAGAGCGAATGGAGCCGGATAGATTAAACTGCTGAGTTATTTCAGCGAAATTATGTTCCCTCGTTTTATTTTTTATCCCTCCGCAACGAAGTTACTTAGCGACCTGGAAAATAAAGAGACTTAATAATGCCGGAGAAAAAGTTACAGTCGCAGTTAAATCGAGGTTGACCAACCGATCTTTTTACTACGCTCGCGTTTCACTAACTCCAATCATTTCTCACACACACATCCCGACGATTTTGTTTGCGGATAAGAATTCGTGAGGTCTCCATAGGTCTGCCCTGCCTTCCGGGATATCGGACACGGTACAGTTTTTTGTTCCGTCATCGCCGCACCGTTCGATCGGATTGGTTAATAGCGTCGAGGCTAATTTTCCACTAGATCGAACGTACATCGGATTGGTTGAAGCAGCCAATGGATGCTCTCAGAACATGGAAGAACAGATCCGCGTCGTTTCGTACCGAGGAAAATCTCCTGCGGTTTCGAATCGCGGAGGAATTACCATGAGCATCGTCGGGCAGGAAACCCACGTCCAGAGGGTCGAAAGTTTAGGAATGATAATGCGTGATGGTAATGATAATGGTAATGGTAATGGTAATGGGAGAATGTCCTTCGTATAACAGGGCGGATAAACACTCCCATGATCATTGAGGCGTGTAGAGTTTTGTGCGCATGCCTGCGTCACAGCACCGGTACGTTTCACGTTAGGGATATATATACCTACATCCATACGGCACAGGGCATTGTTATTCTAGCGTGAAAACGGCTGCTGCTGTTACCTTTTATAATCGTAAATTGTTCTAGTAACTGTTTCCCAACTTGTTCGTTGTTCAACGTTTTCGAACGGTTCCACTATACATACATATACAACACCGTGCGAACATACGCGCATCAATCTTCATGCTAATATACCATTCCACAATGCTACTCGATTGATGTTAAACGCGTACAACTATCTACTAAATCTACTCAATTTATATACCCCGCTTTTCCGGCTTACCGCTTTTTATGTGTACCAACAACTCATTAAAGACCCTAGGGTCCATCAATCAAAGCGACCATGCTGGTCTAACTAAAGCTTGTCAATTTTTCCACACGGTAAAAATATTCGATATTTTTGAAGTTATCAAGTTTTCAATAATTTTCTATCAAATCTGAATATTTTCACTCGAATCTCAGAAAAGCATTGGCAAAGTAGTTTCTTAGAAATTTCAGCTTCATCTCTGAGGTATATGCTGCAGTCACGTCGCGCACGTCTCTTTGGTGATGGCGATCACGTTCGTCCTGGACGCGTGGGTTCGTTAGTTTCGCTCTGAAGATATAACGAAAGCTTATTTTCATCGGTGACACTTTGCAAACAAACGGACGTTCACGAACGGATGAGACTTCCTCCCGCGTCTAAGCTGACTCGACTAAAGACGGTTATTAGTCTTGTCGTATGGATGTCAAGGTTGATCATGCGCCACATTAATTGCGATATTTTTTAATTACGGTCGTATTCAGCCAATTTCTTTGACCAAATTGGTCAAGTCAGGATTTGGGGTCCTGAATTTCTTGAAAGCTGTTAACTCGCCGGAAATTCCTTATGCAGCGGTATAAAAGAAATATTTCATCAAGCTTACGCAACCATCGGTCACCATCCATCACCGTGTGCTCGATGGTATCTGCAGACCTCGACGTTCTTTTTTATAACATAGAATTTTATGCTGTTTTCTGCATTATAATTTTTCTTGGTTTCTCGTAAATCGTATACAGCGATGCCATAAACGAAACGTACAAATAGCAACAATCATCACATTTGTGCCAGAGGGACCGAAGGGGAATACCCAACTCGGCTTGTTCCTACGCTGTGTTATGCCGTAACGCTAAAAACCAACGCGAACGTGTATCGTAGAGCCTAGTGTGCCAAGATACTATCTGCCTCGCCTTACATAAGGCTACCTTGCTGCCACACGTTAAACAATGGACTGACGCGAGACTGTGAGGTGGCAGAGATACGAATCGCATGACTGCCGCGTATGTATACATATACTCGTTTCGCCTTGCCTCGCGCGTACTCAACGTATCCTTACCTCGGGTACAAGAGTACAACCGGTACAACCTTCGCGGCATCGAGATCTACAAATTGATCCACGAGCTGGCGCTGCGGTCTGTGGTCTCGACACCATTCGAAGAACGTGTTTTTGTTTTTGGAAGTCCCCGCGAAGCTTGCGATTGTATTTCGACTCAGCGGGAGAGACCGCGAGAACGGACGGTAAAGGGGAAGCACAGGAGCGTCCGAAGAGAGACCGTATGGGAAGATAGTTCCGCCACGCGGTTCTCTCGACGATTTATCGTCTCGGAAAATCTCGTCCCCCTTCTATCCACCTTGAATATAACTAGGAGTAGATCGTTGCGACGAACTCTCTCGCTCGCGCGTCCCTCTTCCGGGTTGTATGCGAAACGCCGGCGTCTTGCGGTGTGATCAACGAGATTAATGCGACGCAACGCGATCAGGTCTCCCAGTCAGTTTTGTGGGAATAGTACCGTCGAGGGGTTCGGCCATCGGTCATAGATTGTTACGTACCAATGTTTACGGCCGTAATTATAATGCCTTTGAAGATGTCCGGTCCGGCCCGAAGGAAACGACACGTGCAAGTTCCCAGTTCCCAGGTTGACGGGTCTCTGAACGACGCAGTGGTTGCCGGTCCGCGAAGGCGACGGATGGAAATACGTTTTCGTCACGGTGCGTGATTTGCTCACGGTTTACCGGACAGTCGCGGTGCCCGACGCGCTCGGGGACCCAGCGAGAAAAGAGGACGACGGTAGACCTTCTTCGGGGACGTCCCGAGAAGAGGAGAGGAGAGCGGAGCGAAGGGGGAGGAAATTCTCGTGCCGTGTTCATCGAGGTGTAGATCCGTGTCCTCCGGGTTGTTTCTCGAGCATCGCGTCCCACTAACGACTACGGTCGTGCGTGCGGGTCCACCGTAAGGATCCTGGAGAACGCTGGAAGAGTTTCCAGACGCGGGGTACGAGTCGAATGATCCCTCTGACCGAGAGATCGAAGATGTGTTTCGTATTGAGGACACGTATCGGACAATGGTGTCGTTCGCGTCGTCGCGTTCGGTGTTAATTCTTTGCTTCTCTTTGTTGGGCTACGACATTTGTTATTTTTTTCCATATTCATGGCACGTCATTACGTCACAACCGTACATGCATTCCCCGTGTGATGTCCTCCTACCTCCGACTACAACTTAAATATATATTTATTTGATTTTTGTTTTTCTTTATTCTTGTTCGTTTTTTTCCTCTGTCTCCCTCTCACTTTTTTTTTTCCCTCTTCCATTCTTCACGTACATAATGGAACTGAATTTATTCTAACAGTTGTCACGAGCTATTGTCCCCGTGACTCTCTAGTCGCCTCTATTCACATTATCACCTCTTCTTTCTCTCTCTATTTCACGGGGACAGATGGCGTTGCGACCGGGCCGATAGCGTAACGTGGCGTAAAATATTTCATGGACAGTGGTCATATGGAAGCATGGAAGCATGGAAGCGCGCTCAGGTTGGTCTACTAGCCTACCCGCCACAAAACGTACATAAAATATGATCAGTTTATAAAACTATGAAACACTGCATGAAACGCGTGTCCGTGGTGGAGGAGAAAAGAAAAAAAAATTAACTCGACTATGTATAAAGCAATAAATAAACAAAGGGAAACACCGAAGCCCTGCTTTAGGGAATTTAGTACGTCGAGGTGGCACTCCGCATCACCGATGCTCGACAGGAAGTTTAAACTGCCGCACAACGTACGTAACTACTATAAAACTCCACACACATCTATTACCCATACGCAAACTGAATGCGCAGGGATAAGAGAGGAGAGGCAAGAGACTGGCACGCAAGAGGAGCGGTGATGCATTGTCACAGACACACAACGAGGACATTTTTTTTAGCTATAAAAATGTTGAAATGTAGGAAAATAGTACATTATGCACCAAGGGAAGGATGTTTCAATTCGAGAGTGAAGACGAGAGACAAAACGCCCGCTTCCTTCCCATGGCACATATGTTATTTTCTACCACATACTATGCATTAAAAACGACTGAAAGTGAGGTTAGAACCATGAGAACGTCGTTCTCCGCTAGGGGCAGCACTGTCTTGGTTTATTTCACCGTTACTATGGTTACGAGACTTTATTTCCCTACTGCCAAAGTTTTTTTGGCCGATGCATGTATTGTTTCGTTCGGTTTGGTCTATGGAGGCAACAAGTGATCTTGTTGTACCCCGTCCCGGGCGACCCTGCGATGCCATTTTGCGTTGGATCATGCCGCGTCGCGACCCCTGATGAGCGGCTCACAAGCCAGCTAATTCGATTCGTTTGGCTCCCTTGAACGCACGGTACGTGGCGACGCGGGGATCTCGTGAGTTTCAACCCCGAACGTCAACACTCTCTGCGGGGGACCAACGGGGAATGGACTACCCAGGGTGGATTCTTGGATAACGAGTAACGAGTTGATCCCCGTGACATTGTTGCCTCGTTGCAAAATACAATTATCTGTCTGGGACCCAGGGACGATGGAAAAAAGCCCGAATCACAATTATGCGGATGCTTCTGCTGTACCTGTGGTACAAGTAACATTGCAGTGTCGTGTGACGTTTGTCGTATTCGAACGATAATTGCAGCCGTACTATAACTACGATAAAGTTTTAATTGCTTCTGTATCTATCCTGGCACAAGGTTGTCTACTTAATACTTCCCATATCTAGCCTGCGGAATTTGCGAACGGAAAAAGGAATGCGAGGTAATTCGCGCCAGCGCCGAATGACCGACTAGCGGCGACATTTTTCCCCAGCGTCAGCGGTAAGCAATCGCTTACAATTTGCGGAGCCACTTGAACAAGCGTCGTTGGGTAGGAAAAGTGGCGAGATATAGCGAAGAGTGACTACTGTATGGGTGTATAAAAGTACAACGAGCAATCCGGACTTCTTTGTCGGCCGTGACGGCGCTACGATACGTACATACGTGCGGGCGGTCCGGTTCAACACAGAGGGGCATCTTTTTGTCGTGCGCAATTAGAAAGGGATTTATTTCCATCGGCGAAACGTCGGGTTCGCTCTTTCGGAGCTTGAGAATATCGCAACGAGATATCCGGTGCTGACTGCGGTATGAAAACCGCAAGAAATGTGGAGCAAGTTTCGGCGATAAACAAACGCGAATACGCGGGGGGATTAACGTGAGACAATGCGAGCGGGGTGGCTAACGGGGGAGACCGAAGGTTTTCAGGATAGAGAACAAGGGGAGAGGGACGAAGGGCTCCGAGAAACGCGAATCAGTTTTTTTCACACAGCGACACACAACTCCTGAATCGCTATGCGCTAAGACGCGCGCGCGCGCGCTCTCGTGATTTTAATGAACTCGTTTTCAACCCTATACCATTTGTTCCTGTTTCCCTCTGGTCAACGTTTCCTAATTAAGGTCACCATAAAATTGCATAGTGTGGTGGGTAAAAAACAAAGCGGTCTCGGGTCGTGCCAAAACGTGACGTTGATTGCGCATCACCGCGGGGCTGATATATAAAAACTATCAAATCTTTCAAGAACTCTTTTTGTTTTCTTCTTTCGACGGAATCGTGTACTCAGACGCGCCTTACAAGCGGTTAATGGGTATTTATACACTTACTTCAGACAGACGATTGTTTTCGAGAAACACTATTCAACTAGCTCTTACGCTGGACGGGTTACGAGGCAAGGAGAAAAGACAAGAAGAAGAAGACGAAGCAGTAGAAAAAAAAACAAATACGCCTATTTTTCAACGTATGCAAATGTCCGTGGAAAATTGAAGCGCTCTACGAAGAATATTAAAGTACCAAGACAACCCGACTAAAAACCATCTCGCCTGCAGGCCTTCTTGTGATGCTTCTCTCTTTGCAAGAAACAGAGTAGAAACGGTCCTCTCCGCCTTCTGGACGACGGGGCTATAAGAATTATCATACTACCACATTCTCAGCGTCGTCTACGCGTGTTTCCCTAAATCCTGTAATCCGCGGTAGATATTTGAAAATTCTTTCGATACAGCTGGTCTTATAAGGATTCAAACGAAACTTGTAAAGCCACACGGCGGGTCCGTTAGAGTCGTGTTTTGTCCGGATCGTACGGATATTTCTTACCTTTTTTTTTCTCTTCTCTTTTCTTTATTCTCACTGCAAAAAACGTCGCCGCAGCCTTCGTGCGTGGCCTGCAGGACGTGTCTCCGCTACTCTTGTGTCCGTAGAGCAGCTACTCTTGGTGCTCTCTCACCGAAGAGAAAACCGCAAACGCTGTGGCTACGCCCCGGGCTATTGCCGCCGATGTGCTGCGGGTTCGCATGCGAGGAAAACACGAACGAGCCGGATAGAGCGGTACAAAAAAGAGAAAATTACGAGTGTATAGTAGCGGTGATAGCAGATAAGTGTTACCTTATGATGTACCCGCGTACTACCAGAAGTCACTTGAAACGAGTACACCGTATGTCTATAGATTTTAAACCAAGGTGTGCATGTCAGACCTGTCATTTTTGTACCATATTAATAAATTATCCGGAGGACTCGTCAGGGATCTTATTCCGCACCCATCTCATCATTCTAAGGGTCGTGTCGCGAGACAGAGCTGATTTTCGAGAAGCTTTTGTAAAACCATCTTGGAAATAAGTATTGACTATCATACGAACACCGGTACATCTTAGGATACCGAGATTTGCACAGGCTTTTGCTCTTAACTAGCAGATTTAGTGGGAAGCGAGATTGGACGATAGATATTTCTCTCAATCACTCAAATATTTCTGTAAAATTGACTACTTCTGTCAATATTACCCACTTGGTTATTATTTCTACTGTCAACTTAACAACAGGAAATGTAATGTCAATTAGGCAGATAAAAGTCAGGATTTATTACACTGAACTGACTCGGGTTGAGTCTACGTATATTTTCAAAATGTTATCGTAATTTAACATTCTTTCAGTTCCAACTTCAACATGTTACAGAAAGGTTACGATTTTTATGACACAGTAACTTTTATGCTTCTTATTTGCTCTAAACTGACAGCAGAGTGTCAAAGAAATTTTGCATACCTCAGTTGTTCTTGAGTTCAAATTCTGACGATTCCACATTTGATTCGTATGTTCTCTACATCGTATTTGAGACTCGGGCAGATTCTCAGCCTCCACTAACACATCCTGCGATCGTAATCTGAAAAATGTTGGCTGGTTAGGTTTTGGTCCGTTGCTTTTGGTCGTCGGGATATTTCGCATACTCAGTTTCACCGTCTTACCCCACACTCCGATAGGTCGACGGGGCTGCATTCCCTCGTCTCTGTACCGTCGAGATAGCCAATCGTTAAATTATAAAGTAAAGTGAGCTGTACTAAAAAAGTACCATGAGAAGGTTGAAGGAGAAAAAAAAATAAAAATTCACCGTTGCTTCCTCGTTTTTATGCTTCAGGTGAAAATCTGGTTCCAAAATAGAAGAAGTAAATATAAAAAAATGATGAAGGCAGCACAGCAGGGCGGTGGCGGAGGAGGAGGTCAGCATGGAAGCCTTCTCGCCGGAGGAACCGCGCTCCCGGGTGGTCCATCGCCCCAACCAGGACAGCCCGGAGGTTTGATGCAAGGAGGTAAGCACTCACCGTGTACCCTTTACCCGTAACCATAAGTACCACGCGCAACCGTCTACACAGCTGATTATCGACCATCACTCGTTGATGTAAAAAAAAAAAGAAACGAAAGCATAATACATGATAAAAATGCACACATTTTAAACCTGTTTTTTTTTTTTTGTTTTTTTTTTATACCTCGCATCGCACAGAATGCGGAATGATAAATTCAATTCAGTTTCCGTATTCCGTTCGCGTATATTGAGGCTCGTCGATATTTTCAGGTGGGGGAAGTTCCGTCTCCGGAAGTCCGACGACGGGTTACCTTGGCGGCATGGGGGGAGGCGGCGGTGGCCACACCCCCGGAAGCTCGAGTCCGGGCAGCGAAATGTCACCCCAGCACAACGAGAGCCCGCCGGCGCCTGTCTGGCCCGGCGAGATGAAGCATCATCCGCATCCCCATGGACCACCTCACACCCACCACCATCCCCACACGCCAGGTCACCATCCGCCCCCGCCGCCGCCGCCGCCTCACCACGCCGGTTACATGCCGCAGTATTCTTGGTACCAGGCGGATCCGAATCCGGGATTGCTGACGTGAGTGTTCCGCCACTGTTCGACGATTCGTCCTCGAACATTGCGCTCCGATGGTCTTTCTTTCAACTTTTTTACTTCTGTTTCTCTATCAAGGGTTTGGCCAGCGGTTTAACGAAAAGGAGTCCCTGCCGCAAGCTTAAGCTATTTTTGAGTTTATGGCTCGCCGCCGGTGATCCGGAACCCCTGAGAGTCGTGGTCAAGTGGAAACCGGAAGCTGTCCCTCGTCTGAGAAGTTCGATCGAAACGAACGGATCGGAAATTACGGGCGGAGGAGGAATCTTGCTCGGGGAATATTTGAACGGCCGTTCTATAAGTGGTGCTGTGCGATGTGCGTATGTGAAAGTCTCGATGCTATATATTATGTGTATAATAAAACAAACAAAAAAAAACAAAAAAAAAATTACAAGTCTAAACAAAACGGAACGAGAATTGAAGAAAAAAACAAAAACATTATGATTACGACGGTGGAAGACTAATCGACTCGTGTCTAATTAACGGAGAGAAAAATCTATACAAACAAGAAAGAAAATCTAATTAATTCATAATTGGTATATAATTATTATTGTATAAAATATAAGTGTGTATAATAATGGTGGGAAAAAAGATTCAAAAGAGTAAAAAATATATGAATAAAAATAAACAACTAAAAATTACAGTGATAAGTGAAAAAAGTTTTTCCATGAAACAGGGGGAGGATGGATTATTACAAAATCTGAGGAAATTATCGAACGATGTTTAAAATCGGTATATATAACAATTTGAAAAGAAACCAGTGATATTTTTCATTTATTGTGCCGTTCGTGACGATGTGTGACTAAATAAAAATTCAATGTGGTCGAACCGAGTTGAAACGACGATAACCACGAAAGAAGAAAACCATCGGTGGATTCGCTGCTAATGGACACTCGATTGCTTCTACGGCTTGTTTATTCGGACTATATCGCATGAAATACGTGGACCTGCAAAAGTTCGTTGGAATCGATCGAACAAAAATCGAGAAATCCGTAAAATCCAACAAAATCACCGCTCGCAGAACAACTCGACGTGTTAATCGCAGTCAAAAGAATGATTTCCGTTCATGCAGTATTAGAATTTTTACCATATCGAGTCAGACTGACGAACACGCGAAACACTTCTCTCTCACCTCTCACTTTGCATGAACATAAAAACGAAATTTAATGTAAAGTAAGAAATCTCGGGTCGTCTGTAGTCCCCGTCGGAACGCACGCGAAACATTCGTTGCAGACACTCGCAGCAACTACGAAACTATAAGCTAGAATTCAAAATTCCTCCAACATACGGCGTTTGCTGGACACGGTTCAGCTTCCGAAGTTATCTTCATGGCAAAACACTCAAAAAACAGTATTTTGCTGAACAATAACTTGACGTGTTTTTTTTACGAATATAGCGACTCAAAATGGCCACCGAATTAGTCATCTCTGCGGATTATCACCTGCCACGAGTAAAAAGAACATTCTCAGAGCGTTTGATGGTTTCAAAGGTCCCTCTTTTTCATCACCGCATGCGTTTCTTATTTCGACCCCATCGGTCACCTCGCGGTATCCCGCAGCAGGTGTCTCAAAAAATTGCAAGGAAACAAAAGCACCTTTTCCAAACACGTCGTCTCGAGTAAACGCGTCGAGTTCATGATGGGGTAGAGAGATTTAGCCAATAAAACGAGGCAATTATACGCGAGAGCGAGAGCAAAGGCAACTGGCTCGAGCGGTATAATCAAGCGAGCTGTACGATCTATCCTTTTCGGATGACGCAACGAGTCCTCGTCCGAAAAGGAGAGAGAGACCCCCTCCGACCGTAATTATAATCGTAATCAGAATAACCATAACCATACCTACCTACCTACCTACCTACCTACCTACACCGAGGCAGCTACTACGAAACGCATCAAGTCAGCTTTCATTAAGGCCACAAAAACAGTAGCCACGAGCGACCCGCTGATTCAGGTTCCTCTATACGATCTGTAACATTGTCGGGATTAATGCGGGTGTCGGTTTGATTTAACGAGTACAAAATTTCACGTATTAATATGTACCAGCCGTGGGCGAGGCGACGAGGGTATATCGCGATTTTCACAGAATTGGGTTCAATTTTTCAAACTTCCTGCTTCAACTGTCCTTCCGATGATCCGAAGTGGACCAAATTGATCAGAGTAAAAACGAAGTCGACTGACTAGTTGAAACTAAGTTGTGGGCCGGACAAAAAATTGAAGGGGCAAAAGGAGAGAGACAATCGCGCGGTTTCCTCTATATTATACGTGATGACCGACACGAAACTATCCAGCAGCCTTGTCCGGGTGTCAAAAGCGAGGTTCTGATGGAAGTAAAAAAAAAACGATTGCGCAAGCATGCTTGAAAATTTCATGATTCATAATGCGGAGGAACACGGTCGTACAGTCACGGGATTGTTTCACGCCGTTCCGTTTTCTACCTCGCGATGAACACCGGCGGCGGCCATTTCGAGTCACGTTCAGGAGGCCATCTTGCCTTGCGCAATACGCTCGCTCGAAGGGATCCAGAAAAAGAACAGTTCTTACACAACGAATCTCATGGTCGAAATCCCGATAGTTTTTCTCGTCCTTCTTCTCTGACCATTAATCTTGAAAGAATTTTTTGTTTCTTGTCTTTTGCGTAACGGAATTGTTGTCAGGCCGGTTACATCGGGGTAAATATTCGCCTGACCTGTAGATCGTTCGTACCTCGTCGCCTCTAATCTTGTATTAATCGATCGCCCGCTCCTCGAGTCTCGAGACAGGCGAGTCCGAAGGTGAAGAAAAGGCGAGATCGAGTGAGTAATTTAAAAAGCTAATCCAACGAATTGAATTCAAAGTACCAACGTTTGCGAGTTAGCAGCGCAGCGTGTATGTGAGAAATGTGCGTGTTATAAGTATGTCCGAGTGTGTATGCGTGTGTGTGTGACCTGTACCTACATGTGAAATGCGTGCTCGATCAGTTTGTGGGTCTCTGTATATATTAAAGCTGACAAATATAGTGTGTATGTATAGAAGGAGTTGTAACTACCGATGCATGGTCGTATGTTGAACTAGTTCGATATACGCTGGCAGTCCGTGTGTGGAAATCGATTTTGCATCAATTCTGTTTAAATTCAATCCCAGTACAAAAAGAAAAAAGAGAAAAAAACAAAAACGACTAAGGGATGTACGTGATGCACGCGTTGTCACATATTTATCGCATCCGCGTTTTTCTATTTATACTAAACACCGTAAATCATAATGTTCATTTTCTATATATGTACAAAAATCATATGTTTGTGTATAAAAAGACTAGAAGACAAAATAAAAAATGAGATAATTAAATGGACGTCATTTATTAGGTGTTTGGTTATATGGTGCAATAAGAAAAAAAAATCGATATACATAATGTTATAATTTTATTAAAATTAAAAAAAAAAAAAAAAAAAAACGAAGAAAATTGTTAGTTCCTAAATTTCTGAAAACAAAAGATAAATACGTATAATGTGAATGAAAATGATTGAAAATTGAAAATATCTTTGCTGACATCTTGATTGTAATTTATGTAGACAGGATTTCCCAGAATTGACGAATTATATTGAAATGTGGCTAATCGCGTGATACATGTCAGCCAGTAGAACCAAAAAGCAAAGAAGAAAAAAAAACTGATAAAATAATTAAAGATGAAACGATGATGAAAGAAAAACGCAAAACACGTACATTTATGAGTCCGTAGAATTTACTAGTGTTACTAGTCTCGGTGCAAATGCGATACGAAATGTAGACAAATTATTGATAAAAAAAAAAAAAAATGCAGAAATAAAATGTTAAAAAAAAAAATGATGATATATGTAAATATTGCATCGGGACCCTCTCTAGTTTGTAAGATATATGGATCTGTGTAAAATATTATATTGTGATAAGAGTGTAAAAAAAAGAAAGAAAACAAACAAACAAACAAAACGAAAAAAAAATATGAATAAATAAATAAATAAATAAATAGATAAATAAATAATGAAAAACAAAAAAATCGTCTGTATACCTATTACGATTTTAGTACGAATAGATTATAGATATTATAAAAATTAAAATACCTTAATTATGATTACTATTGTATAAAATATGAATAATAACTAATTAATTCAATTTAAACACAAAAAACACACATCGTGTTCGTAGTGCCAATCATTCACAACCTAAGCTCCATTCCCGATATGTTTCTGTGGCATATAATTGAAAATAAGACACTCATCGCTCGAACCTTTATGTCGATTCAAACAGCGAGGTTCCTTATCGCTGCTTAGCACACCAGGCGGTGAAGCTGTAGCTGCATATATGCAGTGCAAATTTATGTGAAATCTGATACGGATACGATCAGGATATGTAGATGCCTGTAGAATTACGTACTGTCCCGTAACTACGAGGAGTCAAGCTGAATCGAGTCAAGTCAAGTGCGTAGAGCTATTTACCATTTGAGTCCTATGGTACGAAAGAGATGCAGCAAGTAGCATGTACATCGCGAGACTCCCCACTTACGTAAAGATTACCGGCTTACAACTCCTGACTTGGTTTCCTGGTGGTCGTGCTTCTTTATTTGTAATAGCGGTGAATACCTGATGCTACAAGACGAAGAGGAATGGGAATACTGGCTGTCGCTTCTAAAATCTTAAACGTGACGTACCTTTCTGAATAACTGTATTCATATCCTCGAAACCGATATGGGTACGTGCGTAGCTCGACGATTTCATTCGGTACGCGAGAAAGAAGCAGAGAATGACCAATCGGCGATAAAAAGGGTTCGGAATCGAATGATAAACGCTGCGGAATCCAACTGTATCACGTCAGTGAACTGGGTAGGTATCTAGTCGTAAATTTTATACCGTAATATCTGATATTTCATATCAAAGATACATTATCTGAGATGTAGGTAAGCGCAGAGGCAACTGGAGCGTGACGATCGCTCTTCGGAGAAAATTGTCTTCCTAGTCTCTCAACGATCCTTCGAATCTCTTCCATCTCGCCGTGTTCGCGAGATTGGATCGGTATCGCTGTTCGAACTACCTTGCGGTGACTCCGTGTATCCGCATGATTTTTTTTTTCTACAAATAACAAGTTTCATGATTTTCTTTGATATCCACCTGAACATTCTGGAATAAGTTTGGTATGGGTGCAGTGGCGGCTCTGCACGAGTGTTTTGTTGCGTACGGGGAGAGGAGGGGGGAACAACAAAAAGAGATGAAACGCAAACTGAAACCGGCATCACAAAGAGACCGTATTTCGGAACGCTACTAATTCAAACAATTCCGTTTGAACAGAAGACGATTGTGCGGTGTGTTGTGTATGCGGGAAAAGAGAATAAACCCACAATAGAAAGAAAACACAAACGGGTCTCCTCTGAAAACCTACGGAGGAGGAGATACTCCCGACCCTACGGATGACCTCTTCTTCTTATGGATATAAAGGGAATATAGACAATGTGGCGGTTTTGTACCGTAAGGCGTAACCTGATCCTTGTCCTTCCTGTAGCGACTCACAAATTTCTGCCTCACAGTACAAAGTATTTTGCTACCAAAATAAACAAAAAATCATCGCGTGGTCGTTTCGCCAATCAATGAAACCACGATGAGTGTTGCGTGCCGAATGTCAGCGGATTTTGATATGATTCTTCACTTTGTCGAGTGGCACTGACAATCTCAGTCAGCTGGTGAAGGAATTTTCCAATCATAGTTTAATTGCCCAGAAATACTTGTCTACAATCTGAACTTTGTGAATCGGACTCGTTAAATTTCTCGTCAGCACGCAAAATGACGAATAAACAACGAGTGAAGGAGGAAACGGTGACCACAAATAATTTCTCCATATTTCTCTCGGTCGTGCTCCTCCTTTTTGGTCTCTCGACGTGGCCCCAGTGGTAACGTCGTAACGCTTTTGCCCCCTGTCCTCTTGGCTCTTGGCTCTTCGGTCTCGCACAGTGTACTACAGTCCACATGGCAATAAATGTTTCCTCACTCCGTACTCACGAAGACTTTATATTGAGTACTTCCTTCTCCTCCCACTCATTTGTTTATTCGATATCGCCTTCGCTCGTCTTGCAACCCGTTTAACCCCCCTGATCCCATCCATCGCTGCTAGACCCTAAACGACAGTCATTTGGCCCTTTGTGCACCACGAGAGGCACTCGCCTTTAAACGACAGTTTAATGTCAACCGTGGTCTCGTTCTGGTATAGAGTTAACGAAAATAGCCAACAAAATACGGCATGTGGGTCACATGCTAATTGTTCGGACCAACAAAGGTACTGACAAACACCCATATACGACCGTTTACGAAGTTTCTTCGGCGCCTGTAACCCGAACCGCGGCGCAATTAGCCCGCAATAATTAATCACGGGCTTCACCCCCGATTGTTTCGAATACTGAAATTTGAATTATCCGCCGCTTCGTTTACCCAACTTCAACGACGAGTACCAGAATCGAGGGTTTCGAGTCGCCAAGGTCGGAGGCGAAAGTTTACCTCGAGGGTCTACCGGATACGGGACGTGGGGTGCGGAGGGTAGAAGCTGCGAGGCAGCCAATTTGCGATTCCACACAGCGTCAAGGGCGTGGCGGTCGGGTAGTCGGGTTGTCGGTTGTCGGGTGGTGGTCGAGTCCCCCGAAAAGGGTGGCTCGTTTGTGCCACATTGTCGGCGACCCTTTCGCGACCCTGGACAGCCGAGCCACCCACCGTGATAATCTCCTAATTCTGTTACACGTGGATCGCACAGAATCACTTCGCGGTCTTCTGCCGTTTTTTTTTTTTTTGTATCTTCCAATTTCTCAGTCGCGGCCCGGGGTGCGGCTCGATTCCGGGGGTCAAGTTAAGAAAATTTACGAGATCACCCGTTTTCACCCGTGGAATAATGCCCCACGTGTAGTCTGGCCACGTGTCTGCCACCCTTAAGCTTGTCCATGGCGGAGCGGGGCGGGGCTCTGCACACACGAGTTCCTTCACCCTTTGTACCTTATCGTATGTACGAACTATAAAATTCAACCCTCACCTGGATGGGGGCAGCTTTCAGATCGAGGGGGAAGTTATTACGATTTTCAACTTTTGGTAGAACACTGTATAAGATGACGATACGAGTGTTTCATGTTTAGCTGCCGTGTACGAATGGCCGATGACAAGCTTCCGTTGAAAGGCTGCCTGTCCCTCAAACCTGTTCAAAATAAACAGATTAAAATGAATCCTTCTCGGAGTTGGGGTAGGGACGGGTTCGAGTCCTGTCCTTTGGTGGAGTAGAATCGCTCCGCGAGACAGCGGGCGTGCGTCCGCCTGACCCACTGACGACTGAAGAAGGTCGGAAACCGTCAACGAACCGGGGACGACACTAATCTGACACTCGGGCCGAGGAACCACGATCTGAGATCTTATCTTGCGTCACTTTGGTCCTACGGAAGCTAAGCGCGAGCTTGTACCGATAATAGGGTCGATCCGAAGGGACTGCAGCTCCACCCTTTACCTTCCACCTCATACCTGGCGGATACAATCGATGATAGAATCGTATGTAAATTGAACCCGCTTTGGGTACGACGTTGTTTACTCTCTCGATCGATTTCCCGCTCGTCGTATTAAAACCAGGATTAACATCACGTGTCTTCTGTGTGGATATACCGTAGGACCATGAAACGTATCACGCTACCTTCACTCGTCGAATTATGGGATCATTATGTAAGAATTTTACCAATTTTGATGAATTTTTAAAACAATATCGGGGGAGAGGATTGAAAAACCGAGTCATCAATTACGGGGTCGAGGGTTTGAATAAATTTGACGGTACCGCGAGGAGTCGGTGGGCGAAATCCTTTATCCGTTCGCTCATATCGTTCCTTGGCTCTTTTACTCGTGAAAAAATCATAGGATAGCCGCGATGATTTATTCAAGGCAAAAAATCGAACGTCGTTCGAGGCTGGCTGTATACTCACAGAGGATACCCATCCTATAATACGCTTACATACTTACGAACGATACCGATGTGTGTAATAGCCAGAACGACGAAACGGCTCGGTGCTAAGAAATGAAACGCCCAGAAACGCGAGAGAACACGAACCCCCTCGGCTACCTACTGAACCAATTTCTTTTTTTATTCATCATTTCATAGCTAATATTCTAATGAATATTCTTCCGTAGAAAATCTGTTTACAGTCTCACGCTCGAAATAGGAACGGGACGGTACTGTGTCATTACTCCAAACTATCCCTCTTCCAGAAAGCCTGACCCAAGCCAGGAAACGGGGGATTAATTATTCGGAAATTAGGGATACTATTCGATAAAATCGGGTTGAATATCGTCGACGTAGAGTCAAGCCCCACGCTCCCGGGTTCTGAGTTGTGTTTAAAAAAAAAAAAAAAAAAATCGTCTGTTATATAATGAAATACCGTTAATCCGTTGAAAAGAATCTATAACACGTTCTTTCATCTTTTGTGAAGTGGTCCCTGGTTCCCCCCTCGACCCCGGCTCCCGTGTCTCCTGTAAAGCACGCATTGTGCGTAACGGTACGCCTACGAGATGCGGAGAGGGACTGGATCCTCTCCTCCGCTCTCCTCTCGCTCCTTTACGTCCACGATGTGCACGCGCCTGGTCCCGCAGTCTAGGTACCGGTACGACGTGCCAACCCGAAACCCACAATTGATGCCAATGATAGGGTGCAATACTAATCCGAGCCTCGACCTCGGCGTACCTCCTGAAAAACGAAACTTACTGCCAAGGGGAGCTACTCCCCCGACTCGACGCCCTGCCCGCGTCGTCTTTCAACGGCGGACGCCTGCACGCGTTCCGCGTTGCCAATTATATTCCTCTCGCGATTTTCTACGAACAATGGGTAAATTAGTTGCAGAATAGGACGCGGATAATGGGCCTCGAATAACACTTTATGCAAACGTACTTGACATTGCTTACACCTTGAGAAGTAACGATTTGCTAATTGCGGCAGATAATTTATGCCTGCACTTTTGCCTGTTGCCTTTATCGTTCGTAATGAGAATCATGAAGAGCAGATCCGACGTTATTCTCAACTAGGACCGAAAAGTTTCAGAGGCGTTTGGATATTTGTCAGTTATATCCTCTGGGTGCTTAACGCCACGTACATAGCTGATGCGTGGATGTTTGCAGCCCTGCCTTTTCACCGGGGGTGACGATAAAATTTTATCAATATTTGCGAATGGCTTAGTTGAATAAAGACCGAAGCGTCGCGTGTGGGGGTTGGCATACGACGTGCCTTGAACGATATGTCAGTACCCTGTCTTGCTCGGAGTTGCGTGTACTCCGGTCGAAGCCCTTCATCGAACCTCAAGAATAACCATTAGCCATCTCTGAAAGCGGTAGGAAGAGTTATTCCTTACTGTAACTGAGACGAAAGAATCTGTCAAAACTGGCATGTACCAGATAATATATGTCGCAGCACACAGTGTATAAGAATCGAAAGATCAGTACCCGTGTAGAAATTTCGTCTTGGCGCTAATAGGGGCCAAGTTAATTTTCCTCAATATAATATTGGCCCAAGTTTGGGTTGCCCATATTGGGCCTTTATCGTTTTGTCCCACGTTTTATATTTGGCCCCATACGGGCGGGTAAACTTGGGCCAATATTGGTTATTCAATCGGGCGCCATATGGCCTACCTAACTTGGGCCGACACAAGATTTATCAATCGGGCCTATATTGGCTGACAAACTAGGGCCCATACTAGGTGGCAACCTTGGGCCTATATTGGTTGACTATCTTGGGCCTATATTGGCTATCTCTGGCAATCCTCGATTAGTACT
>JAFFZH010015277.1:0-13608 GCA_018420115.1 Euura saliciscinereae | reverse complement strand
CCAGGACAAAATCAACTTGGATGCCTCAATAAACCCTAACTTGGCCCTCGTTCGGTAACAGTTAGGAATCCCTTATAGTGGATGCCCTGTTGATACCTAAAAGGGGCCTCTTTTCAATTCGGGATGCCTCAACAATTTTCTACACGGGATAGTTATCTTGTGCTCAGTCAAAACCGTCGAATATTGGCTTCACCCTCGGCGCAACGAATGAAACATGCACCAGGTTTTAACTCAGCATGGTGTCAATAGGGGAACATGACCCTGGGGTGAAGAATCTTGCATTTGATATCCACAAGTGTCTTTCCTCGATCGAAGCAACTACAAGTAGTTTTGGTCACCGAATGATCGTCGTTTTTGTGAGTTGTTTTTTGTAAACTTGATATATATTGAAAATTGTAGAATCCCGAACAATCAATCGAGTCAGATTTTTTATATCTTGGCTTTTTTACTGAACTCAAAGAATGGGCAAAGTTTAAGTGACGTTTTCGTTCTGAGCAAGACGAAATTTTTAAGTCCCTCAATTTAGGCTCCAACAATTGTCAGTATCATTGGCTCAAACTTAGCGAGCACTGTGACTTTACCATTCCGAACAATCTAACCTACAGCAGTTTTTCTTTTTTTTTTGGATCTTGTCTTGCGTCAAATCTACACAATCTGCTACGTTCAAATATTGTTTTCCAAAATTCAAAACAGTATCAGAAGAAGATCATCAGCTATCTGATCACCGGATCCTCCGCCTTGACCATTGAATCGAAGGTGAATTGATTTCGACTCCCATTCAATCAATCGTTAAAAAATGGATTGCTAATTTTAGCATCAGCTGCAGTATATTTCGTGTACGAATTCCTCCTCCCAATCACGCAACGGTCCCTTCGCCTACGAGCGAGCTAAAAGACGCCCCATTTGCGGGACGCAATTGGCGATGGTATTTAAAAAAAGCGAGTGGGAAGGGTCTCCGGCTATTTCGAGAGCGCGAAAGAAAATTTGGTCATAGAATTTATTTTTTTCTTTCTAGTTTTCTTTCTTTTTTTCATTTTTTACCGGTTTAGATAACCGTGTGTGCGAGTGGTGTGGCTGGTATACCCTTGGCCTGTGCCTACGCAATAAACGCGTGCTCATTGTTCGGCACTTCCGGCGGCTGCTGTCGGTAACCGGATATCGCCAGCCGCGGGACACATTGACATTAATTTATAAAATATTCGCAGGTACGCCCCCCCTACGCCCCGTTAGTCGGGCGTCTCTTACACCCGTAGGTAACATGCTAAATTCTCTATTCACGTACCGCGATCTTTGCCACGCTTACCCAGATACGTCACTCTGTACCTAACTCGCCTTCGACAATAAAACAGTCACCCGGTTTCTCCGCTGCTTTTTCGGACCCCAACGAAACCAGGGTGGGGAAACATCTTGCAGTTTTTTAGCATCGTATCTCAGGCGTGTCACGTAGGAGTCGGATCTCAATGCGAGCTGGCTTCCTGGCACTAACGGTTCTCCATTGTGTCTAAGGGGTTGATGGCTGGTTCGAGATTCTCAGCTGGTCGCTGAAATCGTTTCGTTTCATTTTTTTTTCTTTCTCGGCAGACTAGAGATCAGGGACAATTTGGTAGAGGATGAGTGTGTGGCTAGTTTCGCGTTGCGTGCAGGCCGGATTCTGTACGTTCACGGCGTGGGCGCGTCACGAGACTTTCGGGCGGTTTCCGACCTTCGTACCAATTATCTGCAATTAAACTCATTGCAGTGTGTACCGAGTGCTCAAGTGATCCAGAGCCCGGCGACAAACCGTGCAAAGACGCAGGTCAGCCTTGATGCGGAACAAACAAAAAAATGGCGTATTTATATCCAAGGCTGCGAATGACACGGTACCAGTACCTACAGATTTTATCTTCCAACTGGGACTCTCAAGATAAAATTCCGATGAAATTTAACGGAGGCTAATTTTGGCTGAAAACTCACCTGTCATTAGCTAATCATGAAATTATTCTTGCCTCGAGGTGACACCAGACGCACGATCATCCTGCCTGCAGGAGGAGGAAAAAACTAATGAAATGACACAGAGCGAAAATTGAGGCTCCATTCCTTGCGCAAGTTCGGCACAGTGGGTGATGGTCTCGAATTTGAGAAACGAGAATTAAGAAGATTTCGGGTGAGACGAACGGTTTAATCGGTTGTCAGGTCCGTTTTTGGTCGCAGCAAGCCGAGGAACTGAGAAACTGAGGATAGAAACGGGTTAACCCAAGGATTCTGAGACTCATTAGGGTAATTAATAGCCCCTCATTAGCGGCATTATGGTCTTAGCTTCCTTTAGCTTGCTGACCGTGACTTGGGTCACGTTTTCTGCAAACAAACTAAATAGCATAAATTACATTCGTGTCGCGTGCCCGGTATCCATTTCACTCGAAAATCCCATTATTCCTCGTACAATGAGATTGCACACCGGCATCCGACTGTAGTTTTCTTACAGCAAAGACAAAGGGGGGACGACCTCGGGAATCTCTGCACGAATTCATAAAAAACACCTCAATCCCAACGTTATTTCTTGTCGATATTTTCAACGGAACCAGGAAAAAAAACGAAATAGAACCGCGAAAAAAGTAGTCGCACTCCTTTTCCGTCGACAGCTGCTGATGCGTCGTCTTCGTTGTCGCGCTGCAGCCCACATTGTCCTGGCTGTCACCAGGAGCAGAGACACCGCGTAACGCCCTCGACTCCCTGCTGCGCGAACATCGACGGGGAGCTGGATCACTCTTTCGGACCCGAAGGAGAGCCGAGCAGCAGTAGACCGGAGACGGGATACGGGATACGCGAGGCAAACCCCTTGGTAATCCATTTCGTTTCGAAGAGCACGAAGGAAAGACCGCAAACGACCATTCACCGACCGGCTCTGAGGGACTGACGAGGGCGCGTTTAACGCGATCAGCCCTAAAATCGGATTTACCCTATTATGTCCATTATTCCTATTATACTCAAAGGACAACAACTAAAGCACGTTGTGCACTATAAGCTGCTTAGTAATGCATACCGCCAGACTCAAGCACCCTCCCAACACCGTTAAACCCAACAGCAAAACGATTGATAACAAGTCCAATATATTATATGAAACACGATACACTTATTAAAGAGGGCCTCGTTACATTGGCCGATATCTCACTTCTAGCTACTCCTGGACGAAAATCCATGGGAATCGATTATGAAGCTCTTGAATTTTTCTACAAAAATGGTTATTATAGTTTATCGCGTAGGATCTACCGCTTCGAAGATACAAAAGCACGAAACAAACAATCTTCCGAGTCAAGTTGATCTTCTGCCTTTTTCTTGGCGATTTATACATTCCTGTTGCGTCTATGAAAAAAGTGATAAAAAATTATTTTGAAGTTCGCAAAATTGTCTACAAAAAAGGTTTCGATAGTCGTTCACGTAGATTCTACCGTTTGGAAGATTTGCAGGGTTTAAAATAAGAGCATCATGACATACCTCCCAGTCTTCAGCACTTTGGAAGCACTAGAATACCTTGAAAGCTTGGAAAATTGATGTATTCTAGTTCGTGTGAGAATTGAAAAAAGTGCAACGCCAATTCCCATATCGTAGAGGACATGGTACAGGGTATAGGTATCAATGTGGATGTGGAATTTGCAAAAGGCGTTTGGCAAGGCCGCAGAGGTTTTAGTTAGCGAAAGATTATAGAGCATTGTAGCCCTCTCATTATTTCGCTCGAGTTGACCTCACGGAGACTTCCGCCCTTTTCTTTCCCATCCTGCGGAGAAAAAAAGCGAGTGAGAGACACAGCGAAGCGCGGTTGTGTTCATTGATGGTAGCCTAGTGGCTGGAGGAGGAAAGGGAAAAATACGGGATTAGCCAAGGGAGTGAAGACCGGGGGAGAAAACGGGACAGGCGCCGAGGAAATGAGGGAGAAAAAAGAGGGGCGAAACGGGGGAAAAGGGGGTGCAAGTATTAGCGATTATACGGCCCGCAGCGCCCATGCATCGGGTGTCTCCACCCGGAACTAAGCGAACAAAATGGCCGCCCTTCCACTCATCCTCGAATCCGTTCAACCCTTATGCGTAAGAAGAGGAGTGCTCCACTTCACTTCACTTCTCGACACTATACGAGCTCGTCCTCGGGGGTTTCGCAGTCGAGGAGAGAAAGGGAGAAATATAAACTATAAGAGCTCGAATAATTTCATCGAACCTTCGAGTCTCGTTCTTGGTGCTGATTCGACTTCTGAGTTTCTCACGTTACCTATAATTGCCCGAAGTTTAATTGAGGCTAGAAGTTACACGAGACGTCGGTGAGGATTCGCGTCTTATATTTCAGCATCCCCCAAGTTTCTTAATTGTCCAAAGTTCGAGCTTTTTTCACGGTTTAGATGCTGCCGGAGCTTGATGAAATTGAACAAATCCACTTTTCGGCTATAATACTGAACCTTCCGGTCCCCTCGTCCAGGCAAAAAATACTTTGCTGCCATTAGCTGTCCCATGAGTATCAACGGGCTTGAATGGACCCAGGGACTTGAAAATTCACCATTTTGCGGTCTCCGATGAGCAGCCATTGAGGGCATATGGAAATCTTGTTTACTTCGACCTAATAATCCCCCGCATCGACGGTCACATTCAGGTCGTTCCAAAAGCGATTGAAAGAACTGAACCGATATCAAACTGGACCCTGTCTCTTCGGGGTGACCTCAGCCTTTCGCAAAACCATTCGGATTTTCACCCCCAAATTTGTTGTCGCCAAAGTGAACATCCGGGCATTTATGGAGAGTGCCTTTTTTCCCCCGATGGGATATTCGACGATAGGGATTACCCCGACCGTCAGGCAGTTGCTCTTTCCAAAATTTTGGGGGGTGAGAACTCGGGAGGATTCTGGAATCCATCGTCCTCAAGCTTCTGACCTTATTGTCAGTATGGGATACGTCAATTACGTCAGTACTCAGCTTCCAGGAAGTGGTTCAAAGGTCTCGGGAATCGCGTCGTCGCGATCTACGCTGCATACTGTACTGTACCAACGTAGCGAGAAATAAAAGAGTAAGGATACCTCGTTGTATTAATCCCCGACGAAATTCCACCGGCCTTTTCAACTCTCGCTCGCCTACTCTTCGCTACTCTTGCCATAAGTGTTGAGACGAAACTCTTAGCACCGAGTCACCGCGAGTAACACACGACTACGCTGACTACGGTCGGGTTTAAAGGGTGTACAAAAGCACCTGAATTTAACGACGGAAAACTCTTCCGACCCCATCGTCGGTGCAGGGGGCTCTTGATAATTTTTCAAGAGCCTCAGCCCCGCAACCCTTTCGCACGGTCAAAAAAGTCAAGAGTATCAACCTCACGATTTTTACATCAATTCATTTTCATCGTGCGACAGATGCCCGAGGATGGATATGCCCGATACCCCAACGTACACATGTGTTCGTATATCATTGTTCACATGTAAGAGAGAAATTTTGTCACCACAAATTCCGTTGAAACATTACGGCTACGGGGTTCGATTGAACATCTTGCGAATTGAATGAGTAACTTCACGAACACCCTGTAACTACACAGATGTTTAAGAGCCAAGCAAATACTCGGGAGTGAGTTGATGCGCGCGGCGTATCACGAGAAGGAAGTTCAATTTAACCCAATAAAGGACAATCAGAGACCGACGGCAGTCAGAGACAAGTTCTCTTTTGGTCGCTAAACAAACTCAGTTTTAAAAACCTCACTGCTTTTTAATCGCCCTCGAGCAAATGAAACTCAAACGTTTCAACCATCACTCGAAAATTGTCCAATTTCCCTTCGCAAACGTCAAACTTCCAATCAATGGATTCGCAAGAAACTTCAACAATGACCGAAGAAGATCTTGGATGATGCAAAATGTTGCAGAAACGTTAGATTTTCGTGAATCATACTCCAGGGTGACTCGGATCGACGACCAGGCCTGAAATATGGCGAAATTGAATTTGCTCATGGATGATAACCACTGTGAATGAATCGTACTGATAAGAATGAATTATGTGCATGGATGTTGCGGCGATGTCGCTGATGTATCACCGTGCCTCAACTAGATCATTGTCCTCCATTACCTATTCATTGACGGATGCCATGTGATCACGAATCACAAATCCAGCCGGTTCCCATGTCCCACTTTCCACGTGTCACGTGGTCATCTCTGGACCGAAACAATAAGTTGATTCAATCCTGAGGTGAGGATTGAATATAGTATCAGAAAATTCGGGTCTGTTACGACACGGTTTGTCTACCTGTTACCAGGATGTTGTAACTCTAAAAAAAATATAGTAATAAGTCGGCTGAAGGAAGTGAGCGGAATTCTATTACCGGTGAACATCGACATTTGACAAATGATCATCCCGGTTTGTCTTTCTGTCCGACTACGTGACAGCCTGCCCCGCGGTGTTTTCGGTCCCGAGCGAATCGGGTCCGATTCAGAGAATAAAGTAACGCAATAATAAACCAGATAAGGACAGACAGCGGAGAGCGTCCCGCGTCCCCCCGCAAAAGGCCTACCGACGTGGTGATAGATCATTAGGCAGTTGACTTGGTTTAAGCAGCAGGTAATTATCCACGGCAAAGTTAATAACCAACCGCTCCTAGGTCTCCACTCTCGACGATATATGATCACACCGAGTGGAACCCTCTCGTGTATGTATATCAGTGTCTGTGTGTCTCTCTCTCTACGGTTGAGGAACAACAAAACGTTGCGCAGTAGTGGGCTTAATGATGCTGCATCCGGGATGCCACCAGGACATCGGTCCTGGGCAAAAAATCAACCTGTACGTCTAGTATAACCGAGAAACTAACACGCCAACACCACAGTGGATATCCAATTCGTCGAGGTTGTGTATGAAGATGAGAAATTCTTTGACCCGTTAACGATGTTGAGGAAACACGGCAAAATTTGTTACCCCGAGGCGTCTTGGCGCATCTTCCGCATCTGGACTTTACGGAAATTACATTTTCTCATGACTCCACGTCACATTGTCTCGCCTTTACTTTTATCTTATGATTGATTGATCGTCCGTGTTCAATGCGCGCGGTGACGGTGTGTGCCTGTCCCGTCGCTAGTTTTCATTCTTTTCCTCATTCTCTCGTATATTGTGTATCCACCGTTGTCTACCGCTCCCTGTTGACTCTTGAAAGACCGAGACGCGATGCCTATATGCCTCGGACAAGAGGAGAATAGAGGGCACAATCACTGGGAGTGGCGGCTCTGACTCCGAGAGGAAAAGACTCCCGGGCTGCCAACCTAATAAAGTAATTTGCCACGCTTGTCCCCGCTGTATGCCCCGGCTATATAGGTACATTAATACAATCTCCACCAGCTCCTCTCATCCTCATCGTTCCATTATTTCTCACCTTTTCTTCCCACAATCAGTTACCGTCTCCCCTTTGTATCTCATTTTATCACAATATCAAAGATCCAACGATTCTGTCGTCAGCGGTGATAGGAATCCAAAAAATCTTCCAAAGTCCTCGGTATTATTTGAATTTTTTCGCGCTCGATCAAGAGGCAGGGGGTGACGATCGTCGTTGCTTTCAGCTGTTTCCTCTGTGATGCCGCGCGAAGCAATGAGGTTCTTATAGGTTCTCGCTACCGGCAACCACGCGAGGTGAACCGCGGCCAGCTGTGATTGATGGTTCTCCGGTTCTTTGGCTCTTTGGTTCTTTCGCTCTCCGGGTTCTCTTCCGTTCGTCCTCTCCCGCGCTTGAGTGTCTTCTTTTCTCTTTTGAACACCTCCGCAAATGAGATACCTCGACGTTATATAGTTGGTAGTCAGTCTCGCAGGCTCGGCACCTGGCTCTGATTTTCTAATTAAGAATTATTGGTCACACTTGTCTCACCTGAACAAGTAATAGAACGCAAACAAACTAAAGAAAGAAAAAAAAACAAAACATCCGTCTACGCCGATCAATTTGATCATTAAATCAAGACTCTTCACGACTGCACGGAGTCTATCAGAACATCTGTAGAACACGAAACCATCAACTTCCTCCCAACTTGTGCGATCGTTGAACCTTCCAGCTACCTGTAATTTGCTTCGATTCTACCAGGATGCAATGCGTTCGACGGAGGGTGAGATTCGTTAACCAGATTTAAGCTTCTTCGCAACGTAAGAAGACTTTTGGACAAGATTTGTAAACGGATCGGCGCACGTTCCTCGTTACCGAAGTAACAAGTTGAGGCTTACCGCGTTTTGGGTCGCGTTTCCAAAGATATTCTAATCAGGGTGGCTACCGTGCACGGTGTTTACCGCAACGTACCCCGTGGTTAAAAATAATGCGTGTGAAATAAAGTTAGAGTGGTCAAGGATGGATGAATGCGTGGAACGGACAGGAATGAATGGCGGAGAAGATGAATAGGGAATGATGGATAATGCCTGGCGGCTTCTTCTTTGCCAAGTCCCTGTCTCAACTTCAATTTCCAGTAGCGGACTCCGTGCACCTACACACACGTGTCTCCATACGGTGCGGCTCGAGGAATCGTTGTGATTTCTGTCCTTGTTCTACCGTAATTATAACTTCGCGCCTAAAGACGTTTTCGCCCTCGTGACAATCTTAATTACCGCTAGATCTGTCAAATATGGCGCAGTGATCAAACTGACCCCATGATCTAATCAACTATGCGCGGTTTTTTTGGTTAATATATTCTTCGCTCTCGTCTCACATCCTCATCCGGCAGTGTGACGATACTTTTTTTCCCTCTTGTTTTAATTAATCGAATTTAAACGACTCCAAACAACGCGTAGGTTTTCAGGCCCATGCACACCACCTACCTACGCTCTATTCCGGTCGACAAACCACCCACATTCCCCCCCATTCCAGTTGTGTGTCTTGCGTATTATGTGAACGAACCGGCAAACGGACAAGCCCTCGGTCAAGTCTTCGCGGGGTTAAATCAAGCAGTGACCTCGCGGCCAGCCGTACACCGGGGTCACCAAAAGTCAAATTGGTCGTGCTTCCAGGTTTCATCTTCCAAATTTTGATATTGTTTCTATCGACTCATCGTCGTCCTAATGATTCTGTCATTTATTTATACAAGCCAGGAGTTTATCCACTGGTTTTATTATTGATTACGTGACGATTGCCCTCTTGCGCGTTTTATGGCTGATGTTGATCAAATAACTTCATTGATCTTTGGCCCCTGTTTCCATAGTTTGGACATAAAAGCGTCCTGAGCTACGGTTATTCGATCGATGGGGGTAATTAATTCGTCGTTCTATGGTAAATGGTATCACGAAGATATTTCTCTTGCTGATATTCACCGGATGATTTAATTCTCGGAGGTTTTATTATCGCGTGCAAAAGTGGAACGTTGATGATAAGTTACGGGTCACAGATAATGCGAAATACCACAACGTCTAAAATACTTGTAGTCATTGAAAGCATTTGAAAAACTATGCGAGGCAAACTATTCTCGCCGCAATGTCTCCGTGTAACTTGCTCCAGTTCTTTCATACGCCTATACCGAGCGTAATTTTGCATCTCCTGGAACTGAAATTTTTTTTTATCCTCCGTTTTCCAAGAAGTCGTATAATAATTTTCCATACATAATCTCGCAGCGTGATCCCGCAACGATTCTTAGAATCAAATCAACGCATCTATTAGCGTCGATAAATGAACACCGGTAGTTAATGAGCCTTCAGAATAATCTAAACGAGTATCGAATTATCGAAATTAGATTCGACGAACCAGTACTTACTTACTTACTTGGGTACCAATGCATCATATAGCGTGGTGGAGCCGTGGAGCCCGCGTTGTTTGACGGCAGTGGGCATGGCCAATTGACCGCATCTGTTGGCTGTTCACCGAATGACCTCGCGCTGATCAAATGTGTTGATGCAATAAACGTTAAGAGGTTAATTTGTTATGTATTAATTTAATGCGATGAACTATGTTAGAGAATTTATGTTCACCCGCAGATCCGGACCCCAGAGACCCCGCGGACGATCTTTGACAGCGTTGAATCTGCCCCGTTGAGTCTATCGAGTCACGAAGCTATACGAGTTATAGGTATAGCGAAAATGTTACGACTCACCGATTGATGATCATTGTTCCAGATCAGAGCTCAATATGGTTGGAATAAATGAAGGTCCCGAGGCGGTGGTGGTTACTCAAACATATCCGATTAAACTCGAATGCCAGGGGCGCGTGGCACTAATGCGATTGCGTCTCTGAATTCGAGGGGGTTGATCCGCGGGGTTGGCGATAGAGAAGGAGGGAAAATAGAACGTCCTTCAGCCGTGAAATTGTCGCGGAAAAAGAGGGATGGAGACGACTAAATACGTGCTCAAATCCCACGAGATATAGAAGCGAAGCTTGAGGTTACCTCGCGTTAGTTAATGGCTATTGAATGTACTCGAAGAAGGAATGGATTTTACGTTCTTTTTACTAAAACAATTTGTGGCAACTATATTAGCGAAAATTTGAATGAATTTGGAGAGACGAGTTCGTCGAGAGGCTTTCACCCCTATAATTAAGATCGCTGATTCTAAAAGTGTACGTAAATCTTTGCCAAGTCGCACGCCAATTCACGGCGTCATGGTTATTAAACGGCACCAAGCCCTGCGTCCACATGACCCGAGTAATTTAATATGAATTAGGTTCAAACGCAAATGAATCTCTCCGCGTTTCAAATTACGTTTTGTTCAAGTCAGGCTGATCGGGTTACTGCGAGAATCTGTAAACCGAGTCGTAATTATCAAACCTCGAAACACACGTGGATTTATTTTTGCACCTTTGTTATTTCATGTCGTTACAGAGTGGAACTTACATTCATCGTTCCCTCGCGCCCTAATCAGAGCTAATAAACCGATAGAGGCATTAGATAAACGTGAACCTCGTGAGTGAGCTCGTATGAGAGCTCGCGTAAGTTGGTAAGCGAACAAGGGGGTGATTCTTGATTGGTCCATTGAAGCCACGTGCGGCTGTTAGACAGGCACCGAGAACACCGTCTCCTCGTTACCAAGTCATTCACAAACCTCGGCAGTGTTCTATCACGGGCAAAGGAGAGTCCCGGTCCCGTTTGCCGACGACGTCGACGAGATTTTGACGTCGATCAAAATCAAGTGGGTTTGTTATAACGTCCACGGTGTACCTACATACATGCGATACCAACTGAGAATCAAGACTCATATGTAATGGGATATTTCTTGCCGCCCTGATAGGGGAGCCCACGTGACACTCCCACGCGTAATTCAATGTTTGCCACCAAATTACGACGATCTGATAAGCCGGCTGATCTCCGGTTATCAGATTACGAGGGGTAATCAAATCGCGGCGTTACTTTCACCAACTGGATCAGACAGTCCTTATCGCATCGACATCGTTGCAGCAAAGGATAATGAATGATACAGTGATTGACCTGCAGGCATTTATCACATTGACAGAGAAAACGGAAGGGATTGAGATCATCAAAATAGTTTATTCCGATTGAAACGTTTGAAATATCATCACAGACACACGTGTGTGTCTGTGTAATACATAGAGAGCGATTTCTTGTATTTTCCAGTTTTTACTCATTATCATCTGCATCGAACAGGTGCGCGGGCATACCGCTAAGATCAAAGAAACACTGGGGGACAACTTGACTCCGAGAGGCTTTCGCGGGTTGTATACCGAGTGGAGAAATCCACACGAGGAAGTCAAGCCTCAATAACAACTGGTAGCAACGATCAGCGAAAGTCGCCAAGTAACTTGACAAGGCTTATAAGCAAAAGAGGATTCTCACTCATAGATAGAACCGATCCCCACGAGCGGAACCATACACGCTGACTCAACCTACTTCCGCCAGCCTTCGATACCATCACAAAATTAGTACCCAGTCTGATTCTCTTCTGTTGCCCCAGTTTTAGTCCAGGGTCAGTTTGGCTGTCACGAAATTCTCGATCAGGAAGAATGATCAGCTTCATCAGTTTTGAGAAGAGATTTCTCGCCCAGATAAAAGAATTCTTCTGCGATGTTCTAGCATCCGAAAAAAGTCAAACGCTGATATCGATAAGAATGAATAATTTTCGGTACTGTTTCAATTGACTCCGGTATAATTCAAAGTCTTAATTTCTCAGCATTGAGTTACGAGTCTCTCGGGAGGCGACCGAGAGAAAGCTGTCAGAGTTATAGTCGAGAAATCTCTGACGTTGACGCTTCTCCGGTAAACTGGTAGCCGGTCAGTTTTTGCATCCAACTAGATTAGATCGAGGCATATATCAGACTACAAGATCTTGAGTGAGGAAATGAGCGGTGATCATCATGATCCCAAGTCATGTTTACACGGCTCCAGGGCTCTGCGGGGTGCCTGCGGCGCCGAAGCTGGTCGTAGTTGAAGGTGAACAGCGGATATCCACCAGGTCGCAATCCCGGTCCGATCGGAAGGCTTTTTCGAGTGAGCATGTGGGCCAACAATGCCCTCTCCCGAACCAGGCGCAACCGCGCTACTCCGAGCCCGAGCCTCTGGGTCCATTATCCATCAGAGCTGCGTGTGTGTCTACACACTGGTAACGTCACTACACGGCAAGCCCGTCGGCTTCAAGTGCGCTTCAAGTCGTCAACTGTATAAAACTGCGAAGCACACTTGACGAAATTCGTTCTTAAAGAGCGAGACTGAGTCTCAGTCACCGAACTCGTCAACGTTGTACGTACGTCATCCCTTAGGTACGTTGGAACAACGACCTCGAAAAAAGGGTTTCTTTTCTTTCACCCGCCCTTTTTATTTCCTTCTCACAACTCGGTAAGATTCAGACTTTTGTTACGTGGTGCTTGAACGAAACTCTTGCGGTATTAAAGAATAAGAAAGATCGTGAGAAAATATAAATACGGCAACGGTATCAATCATTTTCTCCGTTTTTTTTTGGCTCCCCCTCTGATAACGATGAAGAAAAGTGTATAGAACGATATTGTCGTGTCTGTAGAGCTTTTTTTCTCCGTTTCGTTCTTTCACTCTAGTCTAACGATATTATATGAAGGATATATAGTTTAGGGACGTTAATGCATTCGGAATCGATGAAACACAAATAGAACGTCTTTACTTCACGTGTATTTGAAATAATTGGATCGGGTCACGAATATTTTCGTTAATTCCTTCGCGGTTGGTGCAAGGTTGAAGCTTTTAGCTGGTACCCGCGGCATATCTGCACGGATTGGGAGTAACGGAAACTTGTCAGAGTCTGATATCAATTTTTGTTACTTGACTCGCTCTTTCTCTTGACGTTTTATCCGATTCTCGTATCAATTCTCATGTTTCCCGTTCCAAACCGACGAAACTAGACCGCGGTCAGTACATTGTGGTATCGCAGTCAGGTTGAGAAACGAATTTCTAACAATAAGCGCTTATGAAGTGGTCTGCCTGACACATAAAACATCGTGGACGATCGCGTACCCGCTCGAAGGGTGAAACAATAAACGAAACGACAATGAGGATTTAAGTGGCGACCTCAATGATATCAACTACTCACTGGAATAGAATTGAATAGAATTGAATTGAATTGAAGGAATGGGTATAAGGGAACAACTCCCCATCTAGCTACATTACGTAGCCAAAACTCAACGATCGCTTCCCAAATATACCATACGACCATTAAACACACCATGGTTTCGTTCCAGTTTTTTTTTTTTTTTT
>JAFFZH010015276.1:0-12496 GCA_018420115.1 Euura saliciscinereae | reverse complement strand
TTTTTTTTTTTTTTTTTTTTTTTTTTTATGTTTGTTACCTCATAACTCCGTCATTTATTATCCGATTTGGAAAATTTTTCGTTCATTCGGAAGGGTATACTTCCAGGTTGGTCCCATATAAATTTAATCAGAATCGGTTCATTAGTTTGGTTTTTGTTACGTAGTTTACTTATGAACGGCGCTTTCGCATAATATGGGCAGCGCGTTAGTAGGTATACCCATATCCGCTAGCAATAAATCAATTACGGAACGCAAGATTCACTAAAAAGCAAAAAATAAAAAACTTTTCAAAAAAAATATAACCGACTTCAAAAAATCTGCTGTGAAAAAATGGAACTAAAAAGTGAAAAATAATTGTCTGATTGTGAATAATAAAGTATGAGGACAATAAGATACAATTATTGTTATTTTCGGAGTCGGTGCCAGTTGAATGTATACCTACTCGTACTTCGCTTCTTCGTTAATACACGTTTGTAAACCTTGGCTGGCACGGACTCCAAAAATAATAATAATTGTATCTTATTGTCCTCATACTTTATTATTCACAATCAGACAATTATTTTTCACTTTTTAGTTCCATTTTTTCACAGCAGATTTTTTGAAGTCGGTTATATTTTTTTTGAAAAGTTTTTTATTTTTTTCAAATTGCTGGCGTGGAATCTGCCTCGTTCCCTTAATGATACCGGGTCATATAGGAGATATGTTGCTCGGCCCACTTTCCTTTTTATCGAGTAGGGTCCTTCGTACACTGCAAAGAACTTTGCAATTTTCTGATCCTCAGCATTCGAGACGTTGTTGGCTTTAACCATAACCTCCTCCATTTCCGCGAAACTTTCGTCGGTCTTAGCGTGGTTGAACTTGCGCGCGCGTGTCTCGCCCTTTCTTTTGATTCTTTCGTGCGCTAGGTAAAGCTTGGATTCGTACGGAACGTCGTCCTGGGGTCGTGCGATTGGTAGCCATTTTTCCCAGATCCGTGTTGGCTTTACGTTCAAGTGCAACTCCTGCACTGGCGTGAGTTCTGTCGTGTCGTGATGGGTCTCGTTCAGACAGTTCTGGATCGTTTGGATGTACGTTGCCCATCCGGTATGCTTCTCTCTGACGAATGTTCTAAAGAAGCGCCCGAGTTCTCTGTTGACGCGCTCTACGATGTTCCCTTGGGGGTGTCTGATGGATGAAAATACTAACTCCACGTGTTCGTTTTCAAGCTTTTCTCTCCACCTCGGGGCAGTGAATTGTGTTCCGTGGTCACACTATATTCTCTTTGGTTTTCCGAACTTTGGGATATAGTCGAGGAATATTTTCCGAATGACCGTTTCCGTGTTCGCTCTTTTTATGGCGTATAATACTACGAACTTGCTAAATGCATCTAGGGTTACCAAGATGTGTTTCGCTCCTCCTCTCGAGGTTGGCAGAGGCCCATAGAAGTCAATTGACAGCAGAACGCCGGGTCGCTCTGGGATGATGTTTTGCATTCTTGCCTTACATGCTTGCGTAGAATGTTTATTCCGCTGGCACGTATCGCATGTGACTGCCAACATTTCTACGTCGCGTTTTAATCCCTTTGCGTAGAATTCTTCAATCATCATCCGATATATCTTTCTGGCACCTATGTGTCCGTATATTTCGTGTAGCTCAAGTGCAAGCTTGTTTGCCCACGACCTTGGTAGCACGATCTTGTCTGCCCCCGTTGGGTTGGATTTGTATAAGACGTCATCTCGTAAGGTGTATCTCCTTTTTACTGACTCACGCGGTTCTGCTTTTAATTCTTGGATCACCTTCAGCACTTTCGGATCTTCTTGTTGCAGTTGCCTCAGGTTTTTCATTTCCCGAACCAATTCTGTGCTCGGGTTTTGTGCCAGAATCACGGCGATTTGGATCTCTTCGTCTCTGTTTTCCTCACGGTTTATTCCTTGGTGATTGCACCGGCTTAGTACGTCTGCCACTACGTTTCTTTGTCCCGTGATATACTCCATTTCGATGTCGTAATCCTGTACCGCTAACATCCATCTCCTTAAACGTGCGTTGGTAAAGCGGCTGGTTTTGATGAAGGTTAGTGCTTGATGATCCGTTCTTATGAGGATTCTCGCTCCCCTCAGATACGTACTTAGTTTTTCCAATGCCCACACTACGGCCAGTAACTCCTTTTCGGTGGTGAAGTATCCGACTTCTGCCCCCTTTAGTGTTCTACTTGCGAACGTTACAACTTCCTCTTCTCCTGCATCGTTTCGCTGGGATAAGACTGCCCCAATTGCAACGTCACTTGCGTCGGTCGTCAGGATGTAAGGTCTCGTTAGGTCAGGGTGGATCAAGATTATCGTTTCGATAAATAAATTCTTTACCCTGTCGAAAGCTTCCTGGTGGTTGGCGGTCCACTCGTACTTTACTCCCTTTTTTATAAAACTTAGCAGTGGAGCGATTTCGGCAGCGTAGTTCTTGGTGAACTTCGAGTAAAAATTGATGAACCCGAGAAATCCCCTCAGTTGCTTAGCGTTCTTTGGCCGCGCGTAGTTCTTGATTGTCAGGATCTTGTCTGACTGCGGTTTTAGTCCCTCTGATGACAATACGTGTCCTAGGAACTCAGTTTCCTTCTTAGCGAAATTTGTCTTTTTAAAGTTTAGCGTCATGTTATTTTCGCTGAACTTGATGAATAGGTTTTCCAGGTGCTCCATGTGTTCCGCGAATGATTTGGATATTACCAGCAGATCATCGACGAAATTTATAACGTAATCCTCGAGTCCTTGTAATACAATGCTCAGTCCGCGGATCAGGGCGGCACTGCTCGTTTTTAGTCCGAACGGGGTTACGTTGAATTCGTAGCATTGGCCGTTGATGCGAAACGCTGTGAATTTCTTGCTTTCCTCTTTTAGAGGGATCTGCCAGAAGCTGCTTGTGAGGTCCAAACTAGTCATGACCTTCACGCCGTGACACTTTTGGAAAACTTCTGTGATGCCCTGTGGAGATTCGTGATCGTTGATCAATCTCTTATTTAATTGTCGTGCATCCAGACACAGGCGTACTGATCCGTCCTTCTTTATCACCGTCACTATGGGATTCAGATATGGGCTCGTGGACCTCCGGATTATTCCGTGATGCAGCATCGTTTTGACTTCCTCATTCACTTTTTCGCGATATTTAATTGGGATTGGGTATGGTTTTGCTACCATGCCCTCGTCGTTAATTAGCTTTAATTCGTATTCGAACGTTGTTAACATTCCTGGCCTTTTTTCAAACACCTGTTTGTCTTTGTGTACGAGACTCTTCAGTCGTTGCTTCTGTGCGGCGCTAATCTCGGTACAGGCCTCTATGTTTTCCTCTATCTCTTGAGGTGATAGTTGAAGCAGGTCTCCCTCGTTTGGGTGGTCGGGAATGTTGCATCCGTACTCCGCCGTGGTGACCTCATCATCCTCGCCGTTTGTGTCATCGACTTGCATTGTATGGCTTATGCATCTATCCGGCTTCGGGTCTTCTTCTCGGTATGACATCTCATCCTTCTGTCCGTCCATCGCGATGGTCTCCTTTCCCGTATCTATCTTCATTTTGAACAGTCGATGTGAGTCGTATCCCAGTATGCAATCCTTGACCAATTTTGGAATCACCAAATAGATCAATTCCTTCGTCGAGTCTCCGATGGTAGTTCTTATTTGAACTTGGATCTTCAAACGCGCGACGACTTATCGCCTGTCGCCCCCTTAATCATCTTTCCCGTTAGTGGTAGCGTTGGACATCTCTTGAATCTTTTCTTGTTGGCCTCGTAAAAGTCCCCCGAAATGCACGTGACTTCGCTGCCAGTATCAATTAACGCGTAGGTTTTGACGCCTTCAATGTCTATTTTCACTTCGGGACATTTGCATCTCATACCGACGCTCGTACTTTGGGTTCCTTCCTCGGATAAAAGTTCCTCTCGAGGGTCTTCGAAAATCGTTTGGACACTAATTTCTTCAATGCCTTCCCCCTCCGTGCTTTCGGTGTTTTCGACCTGTTGTCTCTCGATTTCAACGCAGTCGTCCTCTTCCGTATTGTCTAGATTAACGATGTTGACGGTCGGATGTTTCCTCGCCTGTCCATCGTTTCGCCATCGTGACTGTTCTCCTTGTTGGGGTTGTACGACTGGACGTCGCCAGTTTCCGGCTGTTTTTTCGCGATTGTCTCGGGATATTCCTTGTCCGCTAACGTCACCTTTGTAATGACTAACGTTCGAGTCTTGTCCGCTTTGAGGAGCGTTACTTCTCCGATCATTTTGAAAATTTGGCCTTTGTACCCTTCTCTGTGCGGCTTCACTGTCAAAATCTTCGAGTAATTCGAAAAGATCGTTCCTCCTTTTGAAATTTCGTCCTCGGATAGCGAACCTAGTCTCTCGGTCGAAATGCGATGACAGTTTTCTAATGATGTCCGGATCTGAAAGGTTTCCATCCAAGTCTTTGGCTATCCCGAATAAGATCGTTGCGTAGTCCACTCGTGACATCTTTCCCGTTGAGTCATATGATCCAAATTCGATTCGTCGTCGTAGGGAGTCTTGGATTGTGGTATTCCAAAATCTCTCTTTGAATTTTCCCTCAAAGTCTTCGAAGTCCTCGATGGTATTTTCCGTCAAGTACCACCAATCTTTTGCTGGACCTTCTAGCGTCTGCGAGATTAGGTAAATAATTTCTCTAAACTCTGGGTTCGTCACGTCGATATATCGTCGAAGCTCGGACAAGAACTTCATTGGTTTATCTCGACCATCACCCTTGAATGTGGGAGGTTTGAATTTCAAACGGGTCTGTCCGCTCATGGATGTACCCGAGTAACAATTCAGCACGGCAACTAGGTGGCAGATAGGTGGCATAGCCATGTACTTTAACGGCGGCCACTAGGTCAGACCATGTGGCGGCCATGTACCATGTCAATGGTTTTGACAAACGGACACGCAGTTTTCAACATGGCCCGCTGGGAGTTTACCCGTCAGGTTCGAGGATGGTAGCCACACAGCTCCTATAAACGGCAAACCATACAGTGACCATGTGGTTTCGCTACTCAGTAACTACTTGGGTAGGGAGGGTAGTTTTTAGGTGGCATTCTAGGCGTTTTGACAACCAAATACGCGGTTTTGAAGCTGGCCCGCTGGCAGTTTTCTGATACGGTTCAATGGTGGTGACCACACAGCCCCTTTAAAAGGCTAACTAGATAGTGACCACGTGGCTAGACTTCCCAGTAACTATACCTCGGTGCTAAACGTAGTTTTTACGTGGTATTTGGTAGATCTGACAAATAATAAGGCGAGGAAGTTGGCGGGATTACATAGCTGAGCAATATTGCTGCCAGGTTGTCGCTACCTAGATGCATTAAAGGTTTTATTTAAACAATATATTATATACATCACTTTATTGCACAGGCTAACATAAGTACGTTAGAGTACAAATAGCTGCTATTCAATAGAACTGGGTAGATGGTATGAATCTGACAATCAAGTCAAGAGTAATATTGGCTGGATGGTGACACGTAGGTCTAGACAACATGGCGCAAATTTAATTGTGAGATCCAGGAATACTGGTATCCATCTATCGGTGCGTAACAGTACTACTGGTATGCAGCCGTCACAGTGGTTGGCCATGAATGTGCTAGGTGCCCACAAGACATGGCTGTACGAGGTTGCGGCCAAGTAGATGCCAGGTCATCTCAAGATATGGCAGTACTAGCTTGGCCCATATGAAACCAATATGGTAGCGTGACGTGGCAGCGACGTGGAAGCCAGGTTATTACACAAAATGGCATTGCGATCACGACTCAGAAAAAAACGATGTTCGCAGCCAAACGGCAACCAGGTTGAAGCCAAGTCATCTCGAAATATAGTGGTGCCGTGTAAGATGGCAAACAAGAAGTGTGGCACACCGAGGTGGCAGCTAGGCAGATCCTAGGTACCGGACAGACATTGAATTGCCAATAGAGGTCACATGAATTGGATGTAACATTGCGAGGTGGTGACTGGGAAGATGCTACGTACCCGTCAGACATGGCCAAGCTATCTAGGGCTATGTATAATCAGTATGGCAACTAAAGGTTGTTGCCACATAGATGCTAGGTACCGGTCTGACATGGCAAAACCAGCTAGACCCACCCAGAATCAATGTGATGCAGCTAGGTAGAGGCCAGGTAGATGCTACGCAGCCGCCAGACATGGCCATGCTAACTGAGGCTACGTATAACCAATGTGGCTGTGCCAAATTGCAGCCAAATAGATGCTAGGTACCAATCTGACATGGTGAAATCAGCTAGGCCCACCTAGAATCAATATGATGCAGCTCGGTAGCGGCCAGGTATAAACCAAATAGCAAGTGTACATAGGATAATAGCAGAAGACCATATGACTTGGCCATATAGTTGCTAGCACAAAGCATCATTGACAGCCTAGGTGAGTACGCCATACTATTGGTATCTTAAAAAACTATGCTGCCGCTAAGTAGCCACCACATGAGTATCGAACATTGGGCGACTATATGGCGATCCCACGCTATTACCATGCCAAAGCCGTATGGCATTCGGGTGGCTGGTGGCCTGGCCATGTAACAATGTTACCCGGGTATTCAAGAGTCCTGGAGTAGCTAACCTGGTTCTCGTCGCTCTGTCCAACTCTCTGTTTGTAGTTTCTAGTTTGTCTTCCATGGATTTTATGTTTTGAGTACATTTCTCCATTGCCGGTTTTATTTCCGTGGCGATTTGTCGTTGTATCGTCAGTAAACCGACGCTATCGTGATTGATGTCCTCATCGAGGTACTTTATTCTATTTTCGATGGTAGTAAATCGCTCTGCACCTTCCGTGCAGCTGCTTGTTAGTGTGGCGATGCGATTCTTGAGGTCGCTGATCTCCTCTTCTAATCGTTTTTCTCTTTCTCTCTGTGCTTGTGCAGCTTGCTCGAACATTTGCAATATTTCCTCGGACTTTGCGTTCGTCTTCCCCATGGCTTGATGGAGTAGGGCTGCGCACTCGGTCATCTCGCCTTCCCAACGCAATTTCTTACCTTCGAGGGTAATATTTTGTTCCTCGTCGTTTGAAAGAATGTTCGGGGATCTCTGTTGCTCCTCACTCACGATTTGGTCCATTGTGGATCTCATACCGGTTACCAATTCTTCCAATCTTTCGTTTCCATCTTTATTTGATGAATTCGAACCTGTCCGGTTCCGCATTGTCCTTTTGGGTGGCATTGTGATTGTTTTCCGTTATTTGCTGTGTTCTTGTTTGTTTAGACCTCTTCAGGTCCCTGTTCGGGCGCCAAATGTAACGTCCCAAAGTCGCCCTCCTTAGGATGTGGACGATCTTCTCGATGTGTAGGGCGTTTCGGGTCGTACCTTCGCACTCTTACGGTGCGGTACTTGTCCTGCCGGTGGACGTACGGCTTGTCGGAACGGGTGGGTGTAGGAGTTTCGAATTCCACGAGTAACAGTCGCTAATTCGTAATGATTAGCAATGACCGCTCGTGGAATCGAGAGGATCTAGATTTTCGAATTCTACGAGTAACAGTTGTTGGTTCGCAGTGACCAACAATGACCGCTCATAGAACCGAGGGAGTTTGGTCTGGATTTTACAAGGAACGGCCGTTAATTCGCAGTGATTAACAATAACCGCTTGTAAAACCAATGAGTGTGGATGTGGATTTTACAAGGAACAGCCGCTAACTCGCAATGGTTAACACTAGCTGCTTGTAAAACCGAAGGAGTGTGGGTATGAATTTTGCAAGGAACGGCCGCTAACTCGTACTGGTTAGCAATAGCCGTTTGCAAAGCCGAAGGAGTGTGGATAAGAATTTTGCAAGGAACAGCCGCTAACTCGTAATGGTTAACAATAGCCGCTTGCAAAGCCAAAAGAGTGTGGATTTTACAAGGAACAGCCGCTAACTCGTAATGGTTAACAATAGCCGCTTGTAAAACCACAGAAGTTGGGTGTGTGGGTGGTTGGTGGAACGGTATTCCTTTTGGTGGTAGGAGAATAATGTGAGTCTTGATTACAAATCACACATTTTATTCGATTATCACCATGGCGAATACTTTTACATAATCGTAAAATTATACTTTTAACGAGAATAAATTGTCGTTTAACGAAAATAAATTGTCTGGGTCCTTTTGGGAGTCCCGTAGTAACTAATTGAAAAATAGAAGAAAATCTAATATTGAAATAAACCAATATTGAAATAAACCAATGTTATAGTAAACCAATGTTGAAATAAACCAAATGTTGAAATAAACCAATTGTTGAAATATTTGTAAGAGAGCAAGTTTTCGCCTAGACGGTGCTATACCGAATGACTTCTCGATTGGAGCGCGCTGTCGCTTATATAGGCGGCCGCGCGTTAATCCGCAATGTTCTACGGTGTTCTCTAGATCCCGCGTGATTCCTTCTAGAACGTTCTAGGCCTCCCGAGCGTTCCAGAAGCTTCAATGGGTTTCTATATGCAATAACTCGACAGCGACTTCTTCCTGGTACTAAGTCAGAAGGACTTTTCCCTTTGTAATTAAATACTCTGTCATAATTTAGTAATTAATTCGAGGCTTTCACCATTTGGTATTAACAATAAATGAAATTATAATTGTACGATGCTTTTGGGCGTCGTAATATCTCTGATGGTTCATATTTTACATCACATTCACTCTTCAGTAATGCAAACCATGCGTTACATTTACAAATATATTATGACGACTTCGAAACTACAAATCCCCTCGGAAGTAAAACCGGTATTCACAAATTAGGAGCGATATACTTAAGAAATCTCCCTCCACATGTTAACTCTCGCTTGGAAAACATTCATCTAATAGATTTGTTTTACGGTTCTGACTTAAAAGAATTCGGATTGGACGGCATATGGAAACCAATTTTTAGGGACATAAAAACGTTAGAGTCAGATAGTATCAATATTGAATCACGACATGTGCAAGGTTCGATCGTAAATCTTAGTGTCATGTTCTGTTACACAACACCTCTATAGTCAAATGAGAACTCAAAGTAACTCAAAGTAATACACGTTCAATCATAAGCGAGTTCAAACACAGACTGAACTGAATAATAATAATCGGTAGTCATCTGTTAATAACTCAAATCCCTCTATCAAAAGTACAGGAACTATCATAACAACATCAGTCGGTCATGACACTTAGTTATGATAATTTGGGTGGAAATACGTTACTCGGGCTAGTCGAATTATTCAATGCAACATATTTGTGTAGACACTGTACCGCAACCGCGTCGAAACACAAGTTATGGTAACTGAAGATGAAACCTTATTGAGATCAGACAGTTCTTACGAGAAAATCTCTAAGCAGTTGAATGCAGCAACGCCCCAAATATTTGTAATAAAACACAAATGGATAGATAGATAGATAGATAGATAGATATTTATTTATCCATGGCAATGTTGGATAATCTTGTGGTGCATTTACAAAATAATATGCACCACAAGCAAAAAAAGAAGATACAGGTGCCCGTAGGGGCGAGAGAATAATACAAATAAAATACTTAAAAATAATGAAAAAGAAAGAAAAGGAAAAAGATACAGGGAATCTACAGACTATTTAATTATATACAGACTAGACTACAGCTAGACGAGACTACCTTACGGATTCCGTGGGGCATTCCATGCCGAATCGACCTGCCGGTGACTTCTTGGGTCATTCTTCTGACTTTCAATAGCAACGAGAATTTTTCCAGCTTTTCCAAAATAAATTTGAGCGCGTGGTGAATTTTCAAACTTTTTTTTCTCAACACCCCGATGGCCGTAACCGAAAAATCTGAAAAAATTCTCAAAAAGTCTCTGTCAAAAATGAAATTTTTTGACCCGTATAACATTATGTCCAGACCTTTATTCCGACCTGATTTTTAAATTTTTCGATTGAAAAATTTGAAAAAATATAAGTGGAGATCAATACACCGTGGACTGCTACTTGAATATTTTAAGCGATAGCCAAGGATTTTTGGAATTTTTTTCCCCATGGAGACCGAAATGTGAACTGCTATGCGAGGCGCGTAGTTAAATACAGCCCGAGAAAGAGTCACTGCTTCGCGGGGCGCTAGCGAAACTTAAGGCCCTGCCACGATCAAACGCAAACGCGTGCGCAAACGCGTGCGCAATCGCATGCGCGAACGCAATCGCAAGAGTAGAAATACGGAAATAGTCTGAACGTTCTGAACGAACCACCGCGTGATTTGAAGTTTCGTAGGACAATTTTAGAGAAAAAAGGTGAACATGGATTTGGAAGACGAAATGGATATTGCGATTTGTACCTGCATCGTCGTAATTTCCACTTTATTATGGATTAGAACCACGTCTTCACAACGGCAGTGGGGTGTTCGTCCAATTTATAGGTTAATCTAAACATATTTATATTATATTACATATACCTACAGTTATTGAACATTTCATTATAAATTCCTATAGAAAAAAGTTTGTTGGCGACTAACAATTAGAAGTAGCAAATGCTCATTACTGCTCTCAACGCTTATAGAAAACGGAAATCCCAAGGAGAATATTGGAATTTATTCTGCGAGATGAAACGAGGAGACCCGGAACAGTTCTTCAAATACTGTCGTATGGACAGTACTGAGTTTGATGAACTGTTGGAGATCTTGAAGCCCTACCTCAGAAAAAGAAAAATGCGCACAACTCTTATACCAGAGGAGCGGTTGGCTCTTACATTGAGGTCAGATGATGAAACATGTATTTATTGCAACGCTCAAGGGAAAGGAAACATTTGTCTGTAGTGTCTCGTTGTACCTCTCGCCTCGTCCACTTTCCGACGCCTTGATCACTTTCCAACGCCTTGATCAATTTCCGACGCCTCGTCCAGTCTGCGACACCTGGATCACTTTGGCCTGGGAAGTCTGACGGAGGCCTCAGAGACTGGTCGAAGCGTCGGAAAGTGATCAAGGCGGAGGAAAGTGACCGAGGCGTCGGCAAGTGGACGAGGGCGTCGGAGACTAGACGCATTTTCCAGTCTTTGACGGCTCCTCTCATCTTCACATGTCTCTATCGTCCACTCAGTAACGTCATCTACATCAGTTAGGATTTCAGTCAGCGTTTCCTTCCCCTCGAGTAAAAATTTCAATAATAACAACTAACGGTTTCTTTATTCGATGAATTCTAGATATTTGGCCACAGGAGACCAAATTCACTCGATTGCTTGGGGCTTTCGTGTTGGACGGAGCACAGCACGTCAAGTTATTATAGAAACTTGTGACGCACTGTGGACTGCACTATCACCTACCTATCTACCTCGCAAGCGCCAAGAAGACTGGACCCAGATATCGAATGACTTTTGGAAAAGATGGAATTTTCCTAATTGTGTGGGAGCTATGGACGGGAAACACATCGCAATTCAGGCACCACCAAGCAGTGGATCACTATACTTTAGCTATAAAAAGATACATAGCATAGTTCTAATGGCAGTCTGTGATGCACACTACAAGTTCACAATAGTTGACGTTGGAGCTTTCGGATCAGATAATGATGCTGGCATTTTTTCAAAATCAGATTTTGGAAAAGCACTACTTTGCAGTGAACTAGATTTCCCGCCAGAGACACGTCTTCCTAACAGCGATAAGGTTTTCCCACATTTCGTTGTCGGAGACGAAGCTTTTCCACTCCATACATCGATCATGCGACCTTATTCTGGAAGGCTATTATCGGAGCAAAAATCGATTTTTCTTCATACCTCGGTCGAAAGTACGTACTTCCGGCATCGGTATTGAAGCAGAAAGCTTAACTTTCATGCATTGGTAGAACTACACGCACGCCCTCTGTGACAGCGGGAGCGAAAACTCACTCGCACACACCGATACCCAATACACGAGACGCCCGCTTCGAGTTTTGTCAGTCACCCAAAAATAATTCAAGACTGGATGAATTATATATCAATCGACGCGGAAAAATCCCCCGAACAGCATATCAAAAACAAGACAATGTCTCTGGACAGTAAATTGTTGAAATTAATAAAGAACTATCAATATTTTGGGCAGTACCGCCAAAATCATGCACTGTTCCAATGTCACTTGTCAGATTGGAAAAACAAAAATACCACGTTGTAGGGGAGAAAATCATCTACAAATTCGAAGTGGGAACCGATATTGTAGGACCTATAGTTTCCACGTTATTCATTTTGCAAGAGTTTTCTGACAAAACTACGCCTAACCGTCAGCTGGTCCGCTCAGCTCGCTTCGGTCCGTTCCACGCTGCGCGGGAACCACGATATGTTGTTTGGGGGATTTTTTCACATCGATTGATATATAATTCATCCAATCTGTAATTATTTTTGGGTCAAAGGCTAGATTGACTAGACTATTCTGCCGCCAGTCAGAATCGCAAACTTCTGTTACTCTCGCTCTCGACGTTACTCTCGCTCGAGATATAACCTCAAAACTGGCTTGGGCGTTTTATTCGATCTATTTGATGCCTGCCCCCGACCAGCAGCACTCGCTTCGCTCGTGCCTGCAATGTCGGGCAGGCATCAACACTTGTTAAAACGTATAAATCGGTAT
>JAFFZH010015275.1:16585-33285 GCA_018420115.1 Euura saliciscinereae | reverse complement strand
AGTTAGCAACTTGAATTAATTGCATTTAGACACTATAATACTACGTCATATATATATATTTTTTTTTAATTACATTCTTGTAATTTTTTATTTCATTTTCAGTGTCATTTTTTCTTTTTATTCTTATAAAATTTTCCAATTTTTTTCAGTTTTTATGAATATACAAAATTCACAATCTCAAATGGTTTCTAGGTTCAGAGGATTAGAAAAAAAATAAAATTATGAGAATGTAATAAAAAAAAAAAAATGGAAAATTCGTCTATTATTAAAAAAAAATAAAAACCAAGTAAAAAAATCCTAGCCATTTACAGTTTTAGAAAAGATATTATAAATAAAATATAAATTCAGTAATTCAACGTTGTTTAATATAAAAATATTGAAAAATTTATAACAAAATTTTATTTTTATTGTCTTCAGATTTTTCTTCCGAGCGAAAAAAAAAGAGTTCTATAATAAATTTTTGAAAATTCCTCAGGACAAGTGTGATTTTTGAAAATGGGGTCCAGACAATTTCGTCTGTTTCATTTCTTATTTCTTTCCTTCTCAGAATTGAGTGGATTTTTGTTATCCATTTATTTCATCATTTCTACTGTCAATCGAACAAAAAATAAGAATTATCAGAATTTAACGTTGAAATGATTAGATTCACCTCAATTTTTTTTTTCTAATTCAAAATTCATGTTGTTTCCTGAATTTATGATAATGCACTTCATAACAATTTTAAACCGGTAATTTCGAGATCTTGTTATTTTGGGAAAAAAACAAAAACACAAAATTGATTAAAAAAGGGCGAAAAAGGTAAAAAAAAAAACTCCGGATAATTTTTTTTTTCTCCAGAAGTCCGGAACAGGTCTAGACTCCAGACAAGACAGCTGGTTATTACACCCTACACCCTACATCCTACACACAGCTAAACAGATGAGGACCTGCCCTGCACCCGACCCAGACCCCAGGGGGCAGGGTGATATGACCAGATGCTGGTGGCACGTGCCCGAGATGCATTATATCATGTATACAACGGGTAGAGAAAAAGATAACCAGGACGGAAGTCGAGGAACCCTTGAGAGCAGCGAAGAAAGAGTTTAGTTTATCCCCAGGATGGAAGCAGGGTATCAAAATTGCAACTATTTCAATTTTTACATCTTTTTTTTTATTAGTTTGATTAGATAAAAAATGATTCTCTTCGGCAAATTGAGTACTTTATGATAAGATAAAAATCGGAAAAAAATCAACCGTGATAAAGATGATAAGAGTATTTATTTTGAATAATAACAATGCCCAAAAGTTATCGATAAATTGTTTAAACAAAATATTGTTTAACAAATTCTGTGGTAACGTTATTTTTTTTCATCTCAAATAAATGCCCTGATTTTTCTGAACACAAATGCATTTTTTTAAGAATTTTGTCACTATTTTGAAATTTCCGTTTTCGAAAATTTGTAAAGGCTGTATTTACGAAACTATTTGTTCCACGCTCCGGAAACTTCGGAATTGTAATCTACATCGTTTTCACAAAAACATATCCAAAATTCAGATTTTTTTTTCCATTTTTCAAAATTTGGAAATTTTTGAAAACGGAAATTTCAAAATAGAGACAAAATTCTTAAAAAATTCATGTGTATTGAGGAAAATTAGGGCATTCATTTGAGATGAAAAAAAATAACGTTACCAGAGAATTTGTTAAACAATTTTTTGTTTAAACAATTTATTGATAACTTTCGGGCATTGTTATTATTCAAAGTTGATACTTTGATAGTCTTGATTGTGGTTGATTTTTTTCCGATTTTTATCTTATCCCCAAGTACCTAATATTGTCGATGAGAATCACTTTTGGTTGAGATTGTACGGCCGATACAAGTGATTTTCACAAAATAGTCAATTTTTCGAACTGTAATGAACTTTGGATGAGATATTTAGTTGAATCACGCTCTCTATCATCTGATCATCCAATTTCGATACGATTGTGTGTGTGTGTGGTCTCTACGTTGCCACATAACTGCAGTTTTAACACATGTTATTCAACATTGTATATCTATATACCTTTATACATATATATATATATATATACCAATAGTACAGCATTTGAGTGAACCTCGAGTGGGAGGATGTGTTACTAGAGCAGCCTTAAAGGAAGCGACAAGATTTTTGGATTAACATGTTTACGACACAGACGTCCATAAAAACTGTCTACCCCCATCCCCACTCTTTTTTCTTTTTCATTTTTTCTTCCAGACCCGAGTCTCTGAACAAAATGCGGGAAGAAATCAGTTATAACAACACCCACATGATATATACATATATACCACCTTGAAATACTCGCGTAGGTGGAGAAATCAGGTTCTTCACGGCTACAAGAAAGGGGGGGGGGGGGGGGTTTTAAAATAAGGAAAAGAAAAAAAAAAAAAAAATTTAAATCGTTTATTTTCCCAAGTGTGAAAAAACATGGGGGTTTGAATTGGTTACCGGGTCTGGAGCATAAGCTTGACTCTACGTGTCTGTGTGTGTAATAATGCATGCGTGAAATCGGTGTGTGTGTGTGTGCCTTACGATTAGACCACCCGTAAATATGGTAAAAAATGTTGTTTTTTTTTTTACGATTTTTATACCGGAAATATTCCCACTCTCAATTCTTATCTTGGATCAATGTTAAATGTATTGGAGAGTGATTTTGATGAAATTTTATTCATGAATTCTGATGATGAAATAATTGCGGATTCATCTGATTTTTGAGAAAATCAAATTTACGACGATTTTTTTAATATCTTTCGTAACAATTTTCAATTTATTAATGAATTATATAGATTTTGAAAAATTGTAAATTTTTTTTCAAAAGAATTGTAGTTTTATCAGAAAAAATTAGAATAGAATTCTCAAATAAGTAACAAGTAACAAGTATTGAGAATCTGAGACTGATGAGAGAATTTTAGGTCTTCACCTGGTGGCCGGATTCGAACTACTGCGAGCAGGACGATTCTGATTTATCATGTATCACACAGGACAAAAATATCATCCATTAAATATAGTAAATGAGATTTTTCAAACCAAGTAAATGAATTACTTGTACAGATTTTTATCAATTTAATGTGGACTAGAATTGAATGGAATTTAATATGTTTATAATTATCATCATGTGGTTGAGTCAAATTAGTTGAACTTTTCAAAAATTCGGTCAATTAAATCATATTTCCTATTTTTCCTCAGCGTCGATTTTCTTTCATGCTTTTTTTTGTCACAGATTACAGTTTTTCTAGGTTATATTTCAACCTAAAAGAATTGAAATGCATGTAAGCATGGAGTTTGTGTAGTGAAGTGAACTTTCTATAATAATAATAATAACAACGGCAACCGGATATAATTATAATAATAATTATAATTATGAAGTCGTCATAATTTACTTTTACGATGACAACCGAAGGACTGACTCATACATAATGCCGCAATTATTTTTCTTCTCAATGAATCTTAATCATACACGTACAACAATTTTACGATTAGTAGTTTTTGAACGAACCTATTATGTAACAAATATTAACACTGTACAGTGAATAGGAAAATTAATCAGTTAGGATCAATAAATTGGTCACCTTCATCTTGGCTTGATATTGAAGGGTCAGAGGTGCAGGAATTCAGTTTTTTCATCATATCTCGACAACTATTGATCCTATCGGCACGAAGGTGATTATAAAAAATAAAGCTCACTAAATTCTCTACAATAAAGGTTCAATACATTTTTATCGTATCTTTGATAGTTATTCTCTAATACACCAGTGAATACGTACATAACTCTCACAAGGTTCTATACAAATATCGATACTTTCAGCGCTGTATTACACAAAAACTATCAAAGATATGACAAAAGTGTATTGAACCTTTGTTGTAGAGAATTTAATAAGCTTCATTTTTGGTCTCCACCTTCGTGACGATAGGGTCAGTAGTTGTCGAGATATGATCAAAATTCCGAATGTGTTCCAAAATCTCATCAATTATATGGATTCCTGAATGATTTTATTAGACTTTGGATGAATTGCGTGTCAACATCTTAAGTAGAATGAACACATTTCTGCTCCCTCTAGGTTCATCGATAAAGCTATTATATTGATCAAAAAACAACAAAGTAGGTCACCTCTCGTATTATAAAAGAAAAAACTCCTATAATTGCCAAATGGATATAATTTTTTGTTTCGTTTCTTTGGTTGTTTCTCATTTCATACATACTCTCATATTGAGTCATGTGGTACTAATCTTCTGTATCTTAATTAACATCGTTTAATTTTTTCTTGTCTCTCACTACCGCAATAATACCTATAGGTATTATAACAACCTACGTCATGAAATAGTTAAAAATTAATTAATTGACATTTTTCTTCCAACCAATTTGATTGCAATTTTTTTTATTCATTTTTTTGTCTTTTCATCATTACATCAATGATCGAGTGGGATCGAAATAGAGAAGAAAATTGATGAATCAATGAAAATGGAATCGAAAATCATTGGGATATTTTCAAAATCACTTGAATTGAAATTTTTGGAAAAAAATTAACAATTATGTCCAAAAAAAAATTTTCAATTCCTGGCATTAAATCACTTGGATTGGAATGATACTTCTAAAATAATTGTCATTGGATTAAATTAAAGAAGAGAAAAACGATTGAAAATGAAAAAAAAAATTGTCTCAATCACATAGAAAATCAAAAATTATGACGTCCTACAAGTTTCTCTATTTTTTCTCTCAAAATTGAGTGAATCTTCGAAAGCTGTGATAATTAATTATCGAACAAAAAATTATCGATAACTAGGCAAAAATAATCATTTGATCAGGTTTAAAAAAAAAGTAAAAAAAAAAAAAAAAAAAAAAAATAATTAATTTGTAAAAACTTCGAGCTTACCGAATTTTGTTGGCTGTTTGTTGGGCTAGGACTAGGCGTGGGTGTGGCTGTGGATCCATCGACAGAATTAATTCCGTTATTAGCATCCCCCGGGCTACTAACGGTAGGAAAAGCTCGCGAAGGATCAGCTTGCCATTGTCTATGAATTTGTTGGGAAGTATCTCTGAACCGAGTACCCTGAAAACAATGAAAAAAGAAAAAGAGGTCAATAAAATCAGACAATGGATGAAAATATCGACGGTAGTGAAGATAGGCGGAAGTAAACTAGTGAATACTAGTTAGTATTCTTCCAGTTATTGCAATTCTAATTTTTCATTGTAATAATCGAGTTATTTCAATCCCATCACTGGAAGAAAAAAAATTATTTGTCTCAAGTATTACAATTAATTACTTGACTATTATCAAGTAATATTTACTTGCGAGTCAGTAACTATTCGATAATATCCTCGTTATATTGTGATTCTAGCTTTCAGTTGTAATAATTCAGTGGATATAGTCTCTTAGAGATACTAAAAAAATTATTATTCGTCTCAAGTAATTGATTACTTGACTATTATCAAATAATATTTACTTTCGAGTCAGTAACTATTCGATAATATCGTCGTTATATTGTGATTCTAGTTTTCAGTTGTAATAATTCAGTGAATTTAGTAGTGAATTTAGTCTCTTAGAGATACTAAAAAAATTATTATTCGTCTCAAGTAATGGATTACTTGACTATTATCAAGTAATATTTACTTGCGAGTCAGTAACTAGTCAATGATCTTCTCGTTATATTTAATTGTAACAATTCAGTGAATTTAGTCTTTTAGAGATACGTACTACAAAAAATTATTATTCGTCTCAAGTAATCGATTACTTGACTATTATCAAATAATATTTACTTACGAGTCAGTAACAAGTTTTTATTGTGATTCTAGTATTTAATTATAATAATACAGTGGATTCAATCCCATATAGACACTGAATAAAATAAGTAATCCGTCTCAAGTAATTAATTACTTGACTATCGTCAAGTAAATATCTGTTTTACTGTATAAAATGACAAGTAAAACCGCATTATTTCGAGTTACTGTACACTTTATATAATTCAGACAACAAAAAGGCTTAGAAATTCTGAAAAATACAAAAATAAATCCGAAAACGGAAATTTCAAAATAGAGACAAAATTCTTAAAAAATTCATGTGTATTCAGAAAAATTAGGGCATTCGTTTGAGATGAAAAAAAATAACGTTACCAGAAAATTTGTTAAACAATGTTTTGTTTAAACAATTCATTGATAACTTTCGGGCATTATTATTATTCAAAGTTAATACTTTGATCTTCTTGATTATGGTTGATTTTTTTCCGATTTTTATCTTATCCCGAAGTACCTAATATTGTCGACGAGAATCACTTTTGGTTGAGATTGTACGGCCATTAACGATAATTAACGTTCAAGATGGACGTACGTTGATAAAAGGTCAATGTCAGCCCCCTCCTGAAATCTCTGATAAATTCACACTGTTTTTTCTCTCAATATTTTTAATTGTATGAATTGCAATATTTATTTCAGTTATTATTGGAAAGAACATAAATTATTGTTTTATCGGAGAACACAACAAATTATGAATGTATTTCTTCGGAATTCGATCTAAAATTTCGCTACTCATCTGTTTTTCTTTATTTTTTCTTGTGATTGAATTCCGCGCCAATAAGATATTCAGAGACACAGGCTAAAAAATTTGAATAACAATTCAAACCGACTATATTCTCGTTATTGTGACACTACACAAAAATTTAAATTTACCTCGTCAAAGAGATCTCGATCCACGGATCGTTTTCTGCTGATGTTAGATTTGTGTTTCATTTCAGTTCGTTGAAAAATCTTAGTGGTAAAAGAATTTCATAATTGCTCTCGCCATTCTCGCTTCAATTCCCCTTTTCCTCTTTTTTTTTCTCTTCTCAGTCTGCATGTCGGTCTAAAACCATCTCGAAGCGAGACACGGGATGTGGAGTGGAGTCTCGAGTCGAGTGTGATAAAAAGACGAAATGGAGTCGACGAAAATGGCTCCCTTCAAGTTTAGAGGATGCGTTCCGATCTCAGGAGAAATTATTCTTCTCTCCTGACGATTTTCTTTTTTGTTTTAGTTTTTTCTTCTGGCTACTCGAAATCGGGTTCATTGGTACAGTTTTTTTACGTCAGGCTTGTAGTCTATCCGCTTTCATCCGTTTCATTACCGCAGGAGTTTGAGAAATGCTTTTTAAAGAAATACTATTAATAGTAGAAGGTCGAATATTCACGACGCCATGCCACCAACATCCACCATCGGGTTCTGTACGATTGTGTATTTGTGTATCAGTATAACGTCCGAAGTACCAAATGTGGTTCTTGCGAACCGAGATTTTAATCACTTCCTGTTGAGGGTACCAAAGTTCATTACACATCGAAAAATGGACTTTTTTAAAAATCACTTGTCGTAAGGACTTCAGACACACCGTTGATCCGATTATGTCTCTCCACATCTCATTTTCTTCGGAGAGAAATCCTTCATCGTGTGACCGAGGGAAACTGAGGAAAAAAATCCTGTGACAAGTTATGGTCAGTTATCGAAACGTTTAACGACATTCTAGTCACTCTTTTGCTGATAACTTGGTCCAAAAATTTTCTTTTCCAATTTCCCTCGTTCACACGATGAAGGATTGCTCTCCGAAGAAAATGAGCCGTCGAAAGACGTAATCGGATCAACCGTGTGCCTGAAGACCTTGCGACAAGTGATTTTTGAAAAAGTCCATTTTTCGATCTGTGATGGATTTGGATAGGACATTGATGATGTTTCAGATTTACTAGAAGTTTGAATTAAATCTGTGGCTTAGTTGTTTGTTTCTTGATTGATCAATTGGTGAGATCAACTTCTGCGAGGATAAGAGTAACATAAGTCCAGAGGATAAAAAAAAACGGGGAGAACTGGACGCCATTTCATACAGGATCACGATTTTCATACCGTATTATAAACTGGTTTTAACACCCACGTGGTAACACTGCTCACACGATGTATGCAAGACAGCCTAGTGTGTTAAAGTTTGTTTCTGTTATAGCAGACAAAAGTCATCGCACTCCACATTGCAGTTTTCTGTTTCACATACAACATTTTCAGGATAACGAAAATTAACGTCATCAAATTTTCGTTCATGAAAAGTCAGTATTTTTTTTTCAAAGAATTAGTAGTTTTTATTTATTTTTTTTATTTTGATAATCCGAAGCCCAGGAGATCTCGAGGAAAAAAATTCTGAACTCTAATAGTTGTGTTCGATCATTTACAAAAGTTTACTAAACTTCACGAAAAAAGAACTATATAAGGTTTTTAATTCATTGATAACGTGAAATAGTAAGTGATTTTTGAACAAATTTAGTTTTTGTCACGAATTTTAACGTAAATCTACGAACAAAAACTTGATATTTTTCATTCATGAATTGGAAAAGTTTGTCATGATGATTCGTCAATTGTCTTGATCAATTCTAAAATTTCTCATCATAGATTGACCATGCTTTCAACTGTAACTCTTCGTTGCCATTCTCTTTCTGTTTTCCTTCATCGATCATTTCGATCAAAATACTGTCATCAAATTTTTCCATTCTTTTTCCATCATCTCGGTACCATTTGTTTGCTATTCGCTTATCTCAGATTTATCGACACTTTTCATCATTATTGATATTCGTTGATCACTTTCTGGCTTCGTGATGACCTTTTTTTTTGGATGACAAAAATTATATACGTTCAATTCTACCATCATTATTGGCTTATTAAAGCATGGTCACAATACGAACAGTGGATGACCTCGACTTGCTTCAATTGTAGCGACCCAAAAATGATTCTCGTCGGCAAAGTCAGTACTTTATGATAAGATAAAAATCGGAAAAAAATCAACCATGATAAAGATGATAAGAGTATTCATTTTGAATAATAATAATGCCCGAAAGTTATCACTAAATTGTTTGAACAAAACATTGTTCAACAAATTCTGTGGTACCGTTATCTTGTCTTCATCTTAAATAAATGCCCTAACTTTTCTGAACACAAATGCATTTATTAAAGAATTTTGTCACTATTTTGAAATTTCCGTTTTCGAAAATTTGTAAAGGCTGTATTTATGAAACTGTTTGTTCCACGCTCCGGAAACTTCGGAATTGTAATCTATATCGTTTTCACAAAAACATATCCAAAATTCAAATTTTTTTTCCATTTTTCAAAACTTGTAAATTTTCGAAAACGGGAATGTCAAAATAGTGACAAGATTCTGAAAAAATCCGTGTGTATTCAGAAAAATTAGGGCATTCATTTGAGATGAACAAAAAATAACATTACCACAAAATTAGTTAAACAAAGTTTTGTTTAAACAATTTATTGATAACTTCTGGGCATTATTATTATTCAAAGTTAATGCTTTGGTCGTCTTGATTGTGGTTGATTTTTTTCCGATTTTCATCTTATCCCGAAGTACCTGATATCATCGACGAGAATCACTTTTGGTTGAGATTGCACGGCCAATACATCCTCAATGAAACAATTGAACGTCATCAAATGTCCCGATATCTCGTTTTCCATACTGTCATTTGTTCTCTTCTTCATAAACGTACAAAAGTATCATCACCCTACGATTAGTGTATCAAATTCATTGTAGCTTCTCCTCGCTATCAACATCAACGAAACAATTGAACCTCGTTTGTTCACACTATAAAAATTTTCAATTACGTCTCATCCATGGAGCCAAAAGTCATCGAACCGCATGAACTGACTACTCTTCACTTTCTGACTGTAGGTCAACAGTATTTTGCGACGCCACAAATTGAACGTCGTAAAACTTTATCAATGAACCAATTTAAGGTCAGGAAGAACGTCTTTCGACGAAACAAGTTGAAGGTCAACAAATATTCTGACTAATGTGTCAAAAATTGAACGTGGTAAACTTGATCAATGAACCAATTTAAGGTCAGGAAGAACGTCTTTCGACGAAACAAGTTGAAGGTCATCAAATGTTTGATCCTTTGTTCACTGCAGGTACCGTGTTGCGATTGTCATTCCATTGGAAAAACCACGATCACAAAATATCCGGTGCACATAATTGAACAAATTAAATCGTATCATCGAACCGTTGCGGGTTTGCGTTCCTCGTTTCACCGAACCGAACCGATCAAATGACAGCGTGGTACTACGCGACGATATTTTTGTTGAGAGAGTGAGCGGCGAGCTATTGCAGAGTCTCTTGTTGTGTGTTGGCGTCGTTGATACGCTATGAGCTTATGCTTATGCTTGGTATAAGTGTTACGTCTACGTAACCGTTTTGTCCATGTATATATGGCGGCGTACGTGCAGCGAGAGTAACAGTGCCGGCTGATTGTGAGCCAACGCAGAATAAGAAGCAGCATGCTGTAGAGATCCGGACCGCATGAGCCAGTCACGTCCTTAGCCAAGACCCAATAGCGACTCTATGAGCGAGACTAATCTCATATTTTCTGGGTAGCAGCAGCAGCAGCTTTGACATCACCTTTTTTTTGTAACGAATCGTTGGAATTTTGACTCTATCTTATTGTTGTTGTTCCTGATGAAGAAAAAAATATCGTTACCACAGAATTTGTTGAACAATGTTTTGTTAAAACAATTTATCGATAACTTTCGAGCATTATTATTATTCAAAATGAATACTCTTATCATCTTTATCACGGTTGATTTTTTCCCGATTTTTATCTTATCATAAAGTACTCAATTTGCCGACGAGAATCATCTTTAGTTGAGATTGTACGGCCAATACATCCTCAATTGTAGGAAATGTGAATGAATATCAATATAATATCATACAGGGAAGTACCTACCGGAGATTACGTATTAAACTATCCATATACATGGATCTACTTGTCCTTCAACCGTATTTTTCCAAGGTTATAAAATTCAAATTCACAATGCAAATAACTGCAGTTATGCATAAGACATAAGTACCTCATTCACACGATCCCTCGTATGTCCCACCTAGTCACGACCATACTATATACCTATACCAGTTACATATGTATAACAAGCACAGTAGTCAGTAGGTTATGAGAGAAGCGCCGCTGCACCGCGTGCGGTGCATACGCACATTAATTATACAAAATGATTATTTAATTTATTGCTCTATTGTAGTGACGTAAGACGAAGAATTTTCTACTTGGAAAATTTATCACCGTTCATGTAATAATAATAATAATAATAATAATAATCTATGTACTCTCAAGGATTTTGATTGCTTCTCCTTTTTGTGTCTGGCTTTTCTTCTTCAATCTAGTATCAAAATCCAATTATTTTGGATGGGAGTGAAAATTTGGAAATACCAAAATTCTGAGATTTCGAAGCATGTTTATTATCTTCTTTTTTTCAAACTTATATCCTTTTCCTTTTATATACATCGAAGAAAAACAATCATTCATATACATAATAAGATCGTCCAGCAAAATCGAGGATTCAAAAATAAAATTCAGAATTTTGTGTTCATTTTCGAAAAATATTCCATAAGAAGAATAAAAAAGGACAGCATCACTATTTTACAAAAAAAAAATATCAATCTCTCACTATACAAACATAATTTTCGTTTTTCGTTCTCGTTTTGACTGTCATTATTATTATTATTGTTATCATCAATTTTGTTTACTGTTTTAAAATTCTCAGTGAATTTGTGAATTTGAATCTAAAAGAAAAAAGGGTCAAAAAAAAAAATAGAGGGGACCAGTACAAAAATCATTAATATCTTATCCAAAGTTCATTACAGATCGATAAATGGACTTTTTCAGAAATCACTTGTCGTAAGGTCTTAAGGCACAAGGTTGATCCGATTATGTCTGTCGACATCCCATTTTCTTCGGAGGGCAATCCTTCATCGTGTGAACGAGGGAAATTGAAAAAGAAAATTTTTGGACCAAGTTATAAGCAAAAGAGTGACTAGATTGTCGCTAAACGTTTCGATAACTGACCATATCTTGTCACAGGATTTTTTTTTATCAGTTTCCCTCGTTCATGTGATGAAGAATTGCTCTACGAAGAGAATAAGACGTCGAGAGACGTAATCGGATCAACCGTGTGTCTGAAACCTTACGACAAGTGATTTTTGAAAAAGTCAATTTTTCGATACATAGGACATAAATGATTTTCGGAGTATGTAGAATCTGTTGAATCACGCTGTACCGGTCCCCCTGAAAAAGAAGAGTTGTTATCATCGTTGGAACAACGTAACAACGTTATAAGTACGTTAAGTTTCTGACCCAGTTATGAAATGTGCGTCTTAAAGTGCATATATATCCGATATCTTGACACAGTAACGCGTTTAACCATGCTAGATATGCACTATGCACTACTATACTAGGGTATTATTATTTTTTTTTTTTATCTAGAGACACTTATACGTGTAGCTTTAGCTCAAGCTTTAACCTATCAGTGTATAGACACTTTTGTATGTGTATATGTATTCAGGCTTCTATGTAGTTATATACTATTATGCGTCTGCTTGTTATCTACGGTATTGTAACCAGCCATAAAACTATAGCGAGGAAGGTTTTTACGATCATACATATACATACATATATATACTATATTGTTGAGAGGGTCTTAACTGCGAGAAATATGTACGGTGGGAATTGTGAGGAACTAAAAAAAAAGAGAAAAAAAAGGAGAAAATATAAAAACCGAAAAGAAAAATAGAAAAGAATACTTGATCTAATCAATTGAGACAAATCAGAAAGGAATAAAAAATTGTAATTGATCCGATTGGAAATCATTACAATAATAACTGCGAATGAAAAAAAAAAAGAATATTATCAAGTGAATAGTAAAAATAAAATCATTGAAAGTAAAAAAAGCAAAAAAAAAAAAAAACACATTTGTTTCGAATTGGTGTAAAATGAAAAAAAAAAAAACTAAAGAAACGATCGAAGAAATTCTTTTTGTTTGCAAAAAATAATTAATTGTATAAAAATTTGTATGTAAGTATGACAACAGCGCAAGTTTTTTGTATCCTTGTATCGATTATATGTCCCACGTGGCACTGGGCCAGAGCAATTTGCTCGCTTGTCAAACACAACTGCGTGAATCTTTAGTAGAACGTATTAGCATCTCACCCTACTTCAAGAATTCAAGGTAATTTGTAAAGGTTGCAGAAATAAATTCGCGCGAGACTCTGCCGAGTCTCTTAAACAACTGAGGCGACAAAATTGCGGATGAAGCGAACTGAGAACAAAATCGAAATTTTCCATGCGTCTCTATTCTTGTTTTTTGGTGTTTTGTTCTCGTTCTTAAATTTCTATAAAGACCAGAATATTTTTCGTTCTTTGAAAGATTTTTTGAAATCAAAATTTCGTGAATCTGATTTCAAATTCGTGATCAGAGACCCAAAAACCCTTTCGATACCAAGTTTCGTCCGAATCGGTTCATTCGATGTCAAGATTTTAGTTGTTCAAATGATTCCAAAACTGTCGATCCTGGATCAAAGCCAAAATCTAATCGGTCCAAAGTTCACAAAAACTGCGTCGATTGGGACTAAGATCGTTGAAATCCGTTTCCTCGTTCTCGAGATACGGACAAACAAAAGATTGATGACAGAAATATATAACCTCAAACTCTTTGTTCCAAGGCGACCACTGAAACTTCCCCTTTTCCCATTTCCTCTGAAAATTGAGATGAGACGAATATACTGGTGAATTTGCCTCCACAATATCGACCATTGTGTTTGACTCGTTATCTCGTATCGGTCGTTTCTGGGTTATCCGTATCCGATAAAGAATAAATACGGAAACATCCCGTAGTAGAAATATCTTGTACTATAGGGATGAGATAAGGATGTGGTTTTTGTGTGTATCGCGGTTGCATAAATGAGACTGACAATTGAACTCATTCATTCATTCATTCATTGAATGTATAGTTTTAGAGATAACTTATTTACAAAGTCATATTTTTCCTATTTCTCTGGAAATAATCTCTGGAGTTTTATAGACGATGAGTTTGAGCTAGTAGAACTAATAAGAATAAGAATATATCTGATAAGTGTTACAAGGAGGCTGACTACTGACTTGGCTCTACGCATCGCTAACGTGAGCCTCTTAATCAACTCGAGGAATGCGGCTATCGACTTGTATAATACCGCATACCGATCGTTATAAAACAAACAAAAGACTAATAATTAATAAACGAACCCTACAGCCACTGCTAAAACACATACATTAAGATTTCTAATCAACTTCTCTCATTCTCAGAATTGAGGAGGCAAATTGAGTACTTTATGATAAGATAAAAATCGGAAAAAAATCAACCATGATAAAGATGATGAGAGTATTAATTTTGAATAATGATAATGCCCGAAAGTTATAAATAAATTGTTTAAACAAAACATTGTTCAACAAATTCTGTGGTAACGTTATTTTTTCTTTATTTTAAATAAATGTCCTAATTCTTCTGAACACAAATGCATTTTTTAAGAATTTCGTCACTATTTTGAAATTTCCGTTTTCCAAAATTTGTAAAGGCTGTATTTACGAAACTATTTGATCAACGCTCCGGAAACTTCGGAATTGTAATCTACATCGTTTTCACAAAAACATATCCAAAATTCAATTTTTTTTTCCACTTTTCAATATTTGGAAATTTTCGAAAACGGAAATTTCAAAATAGTGACAAAATTCTGAAAAAATTCATGTGTATTCGGATAAATTAGGGCATTCATTTGAGATGAAGAAAAATAACGTTACCACTAAATTTGTTAAACAATGTTTTGTTTAAACAATTTATCGATAACTTTTGGGAATTATTATTATTCAAAGTTAATACTTTGATCGTCTTGATTGTGGTTGATTTTTTTCCAATTTTTATCTTATCCCCGATGACAAACGTAGAAGGAAATAGATAGCAAATAATCGAATCATTCTCTGTGCACTATGTGCGATGATGGTGACGTAAAAACAAACAAAAAATCTGTCCACTGAGTATACATAGAGTGCCATGAGGACTTTGGCTCACGGTGTCGAGTTAAAGTCAAGTATAACTTCCGGAAACGATAAAACCGGACACTACAAGAATAAGAGAGCTTCTACTATTCTGGTCTCAAGTATTATACGAGTTAAGAGTTTATATTACTGTCACACTAATTACATCAACGTTTCTCAGGTGGCTGATAATGAAATATAAACAAACAATCCTTAATTTCTCAAAAGTTTCGATTTTCTCTTAGTTCATTTTATGATCATTATTATCATTATTTATCGAATCATTTATCAGTCTCATTTTTTCTAGTCGTTTAGAAATCGGAATTTGAATCACTTCACTAGTACCTCTACGATATCAGCGGTCCATCATCTTCAAATTTCACACAATTTTGATTCTGGTCCCATTCTTTTTTATTTTTCATTGTCGTGTGAGGTTCTAGTAAAATAGTACAAAAAAAAATAGAAAAAGAAAATAATACAGTCTTATATCTTTCATCAAAGAGTTTCTTCGAGTCTCTAATGGTCGACTCGCTCGTAGGATTGACTGATTCTTCGGGTTCATAGAGGCTGAGAGAAATTGAACAAGGAATCACTAAACAAAAAAATCGATCAAAATTTTTCCCGCATCTTAGATTCGTAAACGGTACAATAATTTTTGGCTCTAAGATCAAATCGATCATCGGGTTGCGGTTATTTCGAATCCACGTCATTACATGCAGTTGGCGAATGGCCAGGAATAAATTGTAACGGATCCTGGCTCCGGACCGGAGTAGGTACGACGTGATGCAAACGTGACTTACAACCATAACTATATCACACAAACACACACATACACACACACAGATGCTGATGCTGATGCAGGTACAGTGAAATGGTCGAGAGAATGGTCGGTTGCTTTTCTAAACGACACTCGATACACATGGCGAACAAGAGTTATGAGCGTACTTATTCATCCATGTATATGTTTGTGGTACAGCTTCGCTTGCAGAACCTGCCTTTTTTCTGTTTTTGTTCTTTTGCTCAATTCTACTTCACATACACATAAGGGTACACTGACTCGTATAAGTTTATGATTTTTTTTTCTCTAGTACATAATTTTTGTTTTTTACAATCGATTTTTGCTATTGTTTAGTACAATACCTTTAAAAGAAGACGAATTTTATATCAAGTCTGTGAAAATTGTAGTCTAATGAAAATTAAATTTCAACAGGATCATCTTCAATGTTTCAAACGAGACGGTTTTTTGAATGTTCAATTTCTTTTTATGTTACGCTACTATGAAAAGTCAAGATATGTACTAAAATTTGTTGGTTTTTTTTTCACTTAGAATCTCAATAAAAAAAGGACTCTTCAAGTACCAATTCAAACATTGAAGATGATCCTGTTAAACTTTTATCTTGAATACAAGATATCAGGAGATTTTTTCGAGTTATTGTTGAGTTATATTTATTTTATTTTATTAAAAAAAAAAACTTTTCCTGTTCGCTTTAATTCCTCATTCGCTCGTTTCTTAAACTCACAAGTCTGGTTTATAGTGAGTCACTGCAGACTATAGTGAGTAGCTCAAGTCTGCATCAGGGCAGCCATAATCGTGTGGAATTTTTCTACCCACAAACTGCAACCACCCACGATATTTTCTTCTATAGGTATCTTGTTACCCAACTTTTTTCCGGAAACCGGAATTCTTTCCTTTTTTTCATACATGTATGTAAGAGACAAAAATAAAAAAAAGAATAAAAAGATCTTTCATTTCAGAATTTTCGTTCATTTTTGGTGCAGATACTTAAATCGATTGAAAATAAAAGATAACAAGAAATCAAAATCATTCGAATAA
>JAFFZH010015275.1:0-13151 GCA_018420115.1 Euura saliciscinereae | reverse complement strand
TGAAAAAATTGCTATCTTTCATATATATATATACATATCGTTAGGATTATAGTATAAAATCCTAAATTAAAAAAAAAAAAAAAAATTCACTACTTATATTATAAATTAATAATAATAATAATAATAACGTAATAAATTGAGAGTGATAAATAATTTTGTGTGATAGAGAAAAAAAAAAGGTGAATCGATCAATTGATAATAAAAAAAAAATAATTACACCGCAGACTTTATGACAGAAATAAGTAGGTATGTATATGTACATACATATATACATATATAACATTTATCTGCTTGTTACGTTACGTATTACACCTGCCAAGGTTCTTATCTTATCAAAACGAAGGTCCCTTATCGGAAGCCACTCCCCCCCCCCCCTCCCCCCCCCCTCGCCATTGTATCAACACAATAACCTCACCTGAAGTTATAATATGTTTCACACAGAGTTTTCGAGAACATAAAATCATGTGAGAAAAAAAAAATAATAAATTAGTGATAATTTGACGATTTTTTTTTTACGATTTTATTTTTGACTATATAAAAACGAAATTTTTCAAATTTCGAATCATTGTTTATTGATAGATTCATTTTTGTGTATAATTAATTATATATGTGAGATTTTACAATAATATACAATGTAAAAAATTTCAACAAAATTATAGTAAATTTACTGTCAAATAATAATAATGTCAAATGTTGATATGTAGGTACATGAATTTTTATTTATAGTATCTTCTTTGTTGGCATCCTTATGTTATAATTATTTTGCTCTTCGTCGAAACGTCAGACTAATCATTCAAACAATCAAAATAATAATTATACTGTAAATTCATAATAATAATAATAATAGTATATAAAATGTGTGTAAATTTATACATATATACTTAAAAAAATGAATTCAAAGCGTTTTTTTTTTTATTTCTAGTAGATTCAGTGACTCTTTCATGTCAATTTGAAAATTAGAAAAATTGAAAAAAAAAGTTCAACAATTTTTACACTATTTCGAAACATAAAACTTTTCACAATGAAACAAGGAGAACATTTTTATCGAGCTTTTAAGCTCTTTTCAACTCTTGGATTGAATCGATAATTGAAAATTGTCCAAGAAATGATGATGATAAAAAAAAAACATGTTTCTGTGATATTGGTATCACAAATCACGCTGTACATTTTTTTTTTTTTTTGAAATTCAAATTTACCTGATCGTAGGTAACCCCGTTGTGGACATTCATGGTCTTTTATTTTTCCTCAATCAGCAACAGCACGTTTCCGGTATTCCATATCATCAACGATTATATGTAAACTATATACTCTACATAATTTGATCACATTCGGTGAATCACTGTACACTTATATAAGTTTTAATATATTTGAACAACATAAAAGAAAAATGTGAAAAACAGTTTGAAAAATATCAATTATATGAACACTTTCATGGAAAAAATGAATTTGAAAGACACGTTGAAACACATCAACACCGCGAATCCGATTCAATCGAGTCAATTTTTGCCAAGAAAAATTTGCGTCACTAAAAAATATGTTTTTTCAATATTTGAAAATTGATTTATTGTAAAAACGATTTTTTTACCTGTCGTCATATGTAGCGATTCCATTTTTTTTTTAGCACACTTTGAGTTTCGATCCTGTATCCATTGTCGTAACGATGTTAATACAGTGAAATGTGTTCTTTTTTTTTTAAGAAATTCAGTTTTACGATACACACACAAAAGCACCCGCGAAAAAAAGGAAAATTGTAAAAACGACGTAAAAGACGAACAACGTGCTTCGCCTTTGAACGCGCGAGACCGACTGAAGTTGAACCTCTTTGTCAGGCTAACTCTGATCGCCAGGCGTAGCATGGGATAAGAGCTCAGGTCTGAAAACCTAAGGTACATATCAACCGGCGAACGTGACTTGTGTCAAACGAGGACGAAATAAAAAAATCGAATTACAACGAGATACGTGGTTTTTAAACTCATTATTTCGCGAATATCTTATCACTTCCGGTTTCTTCTTGGGCAAAAATGATGAGGACTGAATTTCGAGTTCAGTAGTCAGTCACCGAAATAAGTGGTTTTTATCCTATTCTGCGTATATCGTGAAAAATGACTATTAAGTCCACGACATTCTCCACAAAAGACGTAGCATTAATTTTTTGATCACAAAATATCGTCTAAATGATAACCTTGATTGAATTATAGTGGGATACGTGGTTTTTGATCCGACTTTGCGAATATCTTATCACTTCCGGTTTCTTCCTGGGTAAAAGTGATGAGGACTGAATTTCAAGTTCAACGAGTCACCGGAATAAGTGGTTTTTACCTTACCCTGCGTAAATCGTGAAAAATTACGTATGAAAAACAATTTTTAGTCCGAGGAATTTTTTCACAGAAGACGTTCTATCAATTATTCGCGTACGATTCACCGTTTCAATGATTTACAGGCTCAATACTTTGATTTCGTATCCGCCAAATAAGTGGTTGTTGTGCTTTTTTGGCAATATTCTATTTTTGCTTCCACCTGGGTGAAGAGTGTCTTGAACAAAAAATAATCAAACAGTTCAAAACTGTGATAGTCAATCATTGAATTAAGTGTTTCTTATCTTGCTTTGCATTGATCGTAAAAACGACTTAACGAAATCCTTCTAGTTCATTTAATTCTGTATACACAAAACTTATTATCGATTTTTCGCGTACAAGCTCAACACTTTGAGCGTATACCAGCTAAATAAGTCGTTTTCAACTTCTTTCGGCGATATCTAATCTCCGGTTGCTGATAGGTAAAAAGTGATGAGGACTAATTTTGAAGGTTGTAAAATTCTCTACAAAAAACATTCTGACGGTTTTTTCAATGCAATAGACCGTTTAAAAGATATACTGCGGATTAACAAGTTGAGTGTCAATAAAATACTGAATTAAGTGGTTTTATCTTGTTTTGACGATATCTCACTTTCGGTTGCTCCGAGTGAAAAAATCATCTGAACAAATTTTGTAGCTACCGAAATTCTCTACAAAAATGCTCTGAACAGTTTTTCGTGTACAATAAACGGTTTGACAGATACAGTGGCTCAAAGTTCGGCATTTGAGTGTCGTGACCTTTGAGGGTTAGGTTAAAATTGCGTAGTGAAATTCATTTGGAAATAATGATTCAGATCTTCCCCTCGATCCCAGGGTCATAGGCATTGATTCAATGGAGTGTGGTAGGCTGTGGCCACCTGGTTAAGGTATTACGTTTGAGATGCGTGAGGTCGTTCCGGTTTCTTGTATTGCGGATAATGGTTTGTGTGTACAGTGTACAGCACATGAGTGTAACGTACGCATATGTTGTGTAAAGTGTGTTGAAGAGAATGAGGTAGAATCCTGGAAGCTAAGATGGGAGGAGAACCCAACTCGATATGGTAACACGATAAAGTGAACATTTTACACTGCGCAGAACCGTAAGAATACCAGTTCCTACCCTTAATACCATATGGGGTAAGTTACAATTGAGTTCGGAATTCTTACCATTCAGAAAGAGGAATGAGGAAATACGGTAAAGAGAATTACCACGAAAACTCTCTCGACACCTAGAAAAATGTTGTCAACAGGTTTTTTTTTCTATATTTTTGCCGATATCTCGCTTCCGGTCATTCGGAGGTGAAAAGTGATAGATACTGAATTTGAAGCCCGTAAAATTTTTCACAAAAAAGATTTTAACAGTTTTTCACCTGAGATAGACCGTTCGACAGATATACACGCTTGACTAATGCAATGTCATGCAGCTGAATGAACGATTTGTTTCTTGTATTACCGATATCTCACTTCCTGTTGCATCAAGGTGAAAAATGATTCGGAGAGATAACAAAGCTCTTGAAATTCTCTACAAAAAAGTTGGATACGTTTTTTTCGCACAATGGATCGATTAGAAGATATCAAGGCTTGACTTCGCAAGCATCAATCAGTTCAATTATTTGTCTTGGTCTTGTATAGCTGATATCCCATTTCCAGTAGCTCCTAGGTGAAAAGTGGTTGGAATCAACTTTGAAGCTCATTAAATTTTCCACAAAAAAGGTCATGACGTTCATCCCCGCATCATCGACCATGAGGAAGATATGAGAGATTGAGGCTAAAAAATGCTCAATTTTTGAGGTCTGTTAATTGTTAGTCCGATGTCTCTGATGGAATCGAAGGTTCGTGGAAATCCTCCATCATCTGAACTCCATACCGATCAGAATGACCGCAATGGTCTTGGTCTCGGTCGTTCCTGTTTTCTTCCATAGTAAGATAGAGGCACAGAGCAAATACGGCGTGGGTTCAATCACCGGTCGAGACACGGGGGCAAAGTAAGTCTTGTGTCCTTGGGTTAGCCAGGATGACGAGAAGAAGGCCGTCGAGAAGAGGAGCAGCAACGAGTTTATTTTACCGGATCACTGTAGCACCAGCGGCTCCTGAACTACACTAAGATGTGCATCACGATTCCGCATTCGCCTCTATATACCACACATGCAATTTTTTCATTATATCTTTCGCCACGTCGTTACTGATTCCGTATGCAAGTCAAGGACTCGAAAAAGCAGTCAATTATATACCGAAGATAACTTTACATCGTCATTCTATGGCGACTCGTTAAGCTATTAATCGTTAGTTAGTTATGTATTCAGATGGAAGGAGTGTTGAGCAGAAAAAATTCGAAATTCCTAACCTGAGCTGACCTGACCTAACTTAACTCAATCTCACTCTGCAGTAACAGAAAAATTGTGAAAAACCCCTAACCTAAGTTAACCTGAGTTAACCTAAGTTAACCTAAGTTAACCTAAGCTAACCTAAGTTAACCTAAGCTAACCTAAGCCAATTCTTAAATTTCCAAGATAGAGAAAATAAAAAAGAAAAATTGTGAATCAATCTAACCTAACTTGACCTAACTTAACCTAACCTAACCTATCTCTAGAATAAGAGGGAAAATTGTGTAAAACAAATTATATTGAAATAGAAAAAAATGATATAAAATGAATTTTCACTTTGATTGAAGTATTCTGGTATGAAAAATACTATAAATTTATGTCTCGAGTACTTGAAGCAAAACTTGTGGCAAAAAAAAAATAAAAAATTTTATAAATTGCCAAAATTTGAGAATAACTATTGATAATGAAACATATGTTCAAGGTTATATGTTATGAAAATTATAGCTCATGCAACTTTTTTTTTATCTACAAATGATGTAAAATTGGTTATAAAAAAAAAGGAAATGAAATTATTAATTGTAAGCATAAAATAAAATTCCAAATAATATAAAAAATGCTGTTACAACTTTAGCGACTATGAATCATGTTATTTTTGATTATGAAAATGAATGAAAATGAAGATCTATAAAGATGCATTTTTAGTCCACGTTAATTGTTATTTTTTCTTTCTACAAATAATTGCATGTATATCATAGAAGACGTAAGTATATATGACACTATATTATAGCGAGATCTGTTGATGGTTTATCTCATGTCTAATGAATGAAGAAAAGAGAGAGAAAAAAAAAACAGTAATAAGAAAAATAAGAAAAAGTAGTTGTGCAGCATAGTTATAAGTTTCAAAGTCGTCAGACATTCGCTGACGTAATGCGAGCCTAGCGCTTTTAAAATCATTATTAAGATACCGTGCGCGCTTCTTGTCGTCGTCGATATATACATATATACATGTCGCCTTGAACTCGTGACATCATCTTATCCACGTGTTACGTACTTTGATATGAATTTTAACTTGAAAAACTTTACATAAATGATTATTTAATTGATTATTAAAAGCCAAAAAGAGGCACTTTATCGTTGACGATAAAAATTGAACTTTTACTCCCGATTCAAAAAATTATATACATATATAATCTTTGGATTTTTATGAAAATTGGTACTCGTAGGTTTTTTGGCTCCCTCATCACGAATCTGAAGTTAGATTTTGCCAAATTCAAAATGGTGAATTCCAATTCGCTGGGAAAAATATTCGAAATATTAGAAAAATTGGTATTCATAGGTTTTTTGAACCGCTGACCAAGAATCTGAGGTCAAATGTGCAGATCTTTTTTTTTTACCGTTATCGCAAGAGTTGCCAATTGAATTGATACACTTGACAGTCACGTCAATGTGAACATGTGTGTGGATTGTTGATTCGGATCACGCGCACAGTGACTAAATAGATTCAAATATGTATGTAGTACGTATATATACATATGTACAAAGATAAACACCAACATACGTATATAGAATTCAAGTAAAGGTGTGGCTCTATTACCGGTAGCGATGCGTGTTACGCAACTATATGAAATCTCTTTTCATTGTACATACATTATATGTAGTATGAAATTATGGTAATATAACATGAAAAAATGAAATCATACATTTTTTTTCTTCAATTTTTGGTAATTTGAAACAACAACCAAAAAAAAAAAAACTATTCACAAGATCGATAAATTCAAATTTCAACGATACTAAACCAGAAATTAGTCGCGAATTAGTGGTTTTATTTCCTGTTGAGCAGGGAAACAAGAATGAAAATAAAAAAATAGTCGTTGAAAAGAAACAAATTACTACTAAAAAATGATATTTTGTTATTCAATTGATCAAATTATAGAATAATAGAGATAAGTTTCTTTTTATACGATTATTCATTCATTTGATTTCTCATTTCTTATGGAGGATTTCTCTTTTTTTTCTTTCTTTATCGTTGATTGAGGATTTTTATCCACGTAAATAATATCGTAGATTTGTATGAGCATATAGTAATTTTGTACTGTCTATGAAGACGATAACGGAAATAGTTATTAGTAATAATAATAGTAGAATCATTATTTCCACTCACCTTGTCTTCGCAGGCCTTGTGACACGTGTATTTGCACACTGTAACAGAAACAGTGAAGAGAGGAAAATGAAAAACTAGAAGATAAGATAAAAATAAAACAATAAGAAAAAAAGTAGATAGAAAAACAGTGAAAAAATTTCATGAAAATAATTAGCTCTAATCTATGTTACGATAAAAAAAAAAGAAAACTTGTTTTTCTTTTTAAATTTTGTAATCCTTGAATTTTTGCCAATTCGTTCGATTTTTCAATTTCTTCAATTTGTTGAATTTTTCAATATTTCAAAGTCTTCAGTTTTTTTTTTTTTTAATTCGTTCAATTTTTTATTTTCCAATCTGTTCAATTTTTCAATTTTTGTGTTTTTAACTTTTTTCATTCTACAATTTTCAAAAGTTTCAATTCTTTACATGTTTTTCCAAAAGATTTCGAAGAAGTTACGACAAAGAATGAAGAAGAATCCTGTTTAATCGACAGTGATAATCTTCTGTAACTTCTTGACCATCAGTCGTATCGCTTATGCGCTGTAGGTAACTTACCTCTGCAGCAAGATGCCTGTTTTATTACCGGCTGATGGCAGAGATGACAAGGTCGAGATTTCCTCAGCTTCTTCGTTCGAAAAATGTGACATTGTGGTTCGAATTCGTTCTGAAACAAATTTAAAGGGATAAAAGATTATAATATGAATTTTAATCAACCGATTCAATGAATAATCAATATTGCTGATAAAAATGCAGTATTTTCAGGAAATCAGCCGGTAAGTCAGAATTCTTTATTATATTTTTTTCTACTTTATTAATTATCATTATCGGGATATAATTAATGCATCAGGAGTCTTCTTAGAAATTTAATCTAAATTTTCATAGACATAAGTGGCATATAGTGGCTTTCAATAATTAGGTTATATATTTTTGTTTATTAGTTAAAAAATTATAATTAACGCTGTGACTTTCTGAAAATTCATTCAATGTTGAAAAACAGTACTTTTCTCTACCAATTTTAAATTATTCTTAAATTGTTACCCTAAATTAAATTACCATAGTGATTGTAATCTTCAATATTTTATAGTAATGCCTTCAATTATTTACTCGAAGCATGAAAAAAAAAAACGGAAAAATTGTTCCTAATTATTTTTTTATCATCTGTCTCTCGCTGTTCATCTAAAATGAATAAAAGATTGAATACAATCCAAAATTAATATCAGAAAAACCATTCTTGAATATTTTTATACATGAAAAAAAGGGAAAATTATCTTTAAAAAAAAATAAAAAAAACACTCGAGACGAAAATCGTTCCTCACATATAAAAATCATCTCGTTTCCATCTTTCAACAAATATTTCATGTAAAAATCTTCCATTTTGACCCATATAAAAAATTCCAAAATAAAAAAAAATACGAAATAAAGCAAAAAATTCAATAACGTCCTATTTGATTCTGATTTTTCCTTTTGAAGTACAAGAAAAAGAAGATTCTGTTTTTAGGAAGCTGCGTAAGGTGATACTTGTGGTCACACAAACATAAGAAATGATGTGAAAAAAAAAGAAAATAAGGAAGAAGAAGGTGACTGCAGTGAACTTGGTTTTACATATAGTAGCGGTCATCGAACCCGAAAGAGTTGAACCACACTATTTACAAAAAACCATTTTTACTTTTTTCACACAGTTGAACAGAGAAATGTGAAATGTTGAATAATAAACGCCGTTCAATGGTCGACTAGTGACTAGTGAGAGCAGTATAATAACTAGTTACAATTGACACAGCGTGATTAACTAATTGATCTATCTCTCCGCTACTAAACATGTTATTAACGTGACATATCTGCGTTGTTTGTTATCATTAAATTTTATTTCTGAGTTATTCACATCATTCGAAAAGTTATTATTGTACTTGACGGACGATTATTGTTGCTGTTGTTATTAGAATGCACAAAGTGCGGGATCTGAGTTTAATTCTACTGAACATGTTATTAACGTGACATATATCTGCGTTGTTTGTTATCATTAAATTTCATTTGCTGAGTTATTCACATCATTAGAAAAGTTATTATTGTACTTGACGGACGATTATTGTTGTTGTTATTGTTAGAATGCATAAAGTGCGAGATCTGAGTTAAATCGATGATCATGATATTATAATTTATCAAAGCTGTTACATATATGATAAAATGCGATCCTCCCACGTCGATATAATCAATAATATAATAATTTAGCCTCGATATCTCAGACCTCGTATTATAACCAAATCACTATTTCACTCAATGAAATTCTATATCAATCGTCAATCGAACCATTCATCGCATGCGATTTCCGATGATCGACAATTTAAACAACAACATATGCACTGAACTTTTTTTTTCTCTCATTTCTCTGGTGTTACTGAATGATTTTACAATTTGAGAAAAATAATTATGCGATAATTTTGGAATTTTCGTTCCTCCAGATGTGAAACAAACACCGCTGCGCGTCTTTCGTTGACTCGGATTACGAAATCGGCTATAGAATCTGTTTGATAATTAACCCAATTTCTTTCACCCTCTTTATAATTCCCAAGAGAAGTTCGGTATAGCGCAGCTGCATCATAGAAATAATTATACCAACTGAACACACATATGAACATCGGAGATTAACTTATAGTTGATGTATGGTAGTAGCAACTATAGCAATTCCAGCATGAAGATAGGGACGGTTTTTGTCGATTCGTTGAATGGCTGGCAGGCTGTGGTTTTATCCGATTATTTATCACGATTTATGTTATGTGTTATCAGATATTTCGTTATTAATTATTTATTACTATATGGGGGATTCCACGTCAAACTGACCGAAAAAACGACATTTTTTCCCTGACCCCTTTCGATCTGCTTGTCCTTTTGCACAGTAAAACTATAACATGTTCAAAGGATGAACTGTGATTTTTTTCAGATTTTTTCCGACTCATCATTCCATTACGAAAAATCATCGAATAAATTGATTTTCAATTTTTCTTTTATTTTTCGCACCTACATAGCTCAAAACGTGAACGATGTATGAAAAAAGTTCCAATACAAAAATTTTGTGGTTTTTTGTGAACTTTTCGAGAGTATTTTCATCAGATTTTTAATACCCTGTTCAAGTGTAGTCAAAATGAGTGGAAATCATAATTAACTCAATAGTTCCTTGATCGAATTGGCTGAAATTTATACACAGCGTGTCTTTTTCAATGCCAAAGGTTGTCTGAAAATTTCAAAGTGGGCCGAGCAGTGGTTCAGAAAATAAATCAACAAATATTCGCACAGTGGCGCGAATTCGGCCATTATAAGGTCGCAAAACAGTTTTTTTCCTAACCTAACCTAACCTAACCTATATAATAATCTAGGTAATACATGGAAATAACTTCGTGGATCTTTATGGTTGATGAGAAATTTTGCAGTTTTATTTATTTTTTCGCACTGTGAGAGAAGAAAGAAAGAAAAAAAAACTGAAGGACATTTTTCGAGATAAATTCATTACTAAGTTCTGTGCAACAAATTTTGTAAGAATTTTTTTTTTTTTGGAACGTTTGAAAAATGTTTTTAGAATGTTTCAGAGATTTTTGTTTATTCGTTTGTTTATGTTTTTAATTGAACTTTGATTTGGTTTATGATAAAAAATAATGAATTGAACAAACTTCAAAAAAAGAAGTTCGAATAATATAGTGATAGGAATTTTTCAAGTGGTTAATATTGAAGTGGTTCAAATACTAGAAGAAGAGGATCGTTCAGATTGTGAGTGTGAGTTTGCAGAAGGTCTGAAGCGTTCGTAAAAGTACTTGCAGCAGCAGTTCAGTATTTCTCAGATTATTTTCATTTTATTTATCTTTCTCTCGCTTTTGATGGTAAGAAAATTCTACGCGGCACAGAGTGTCTCTTTGTGAAGGAACGTATGTTACAAGCAACAAGACACAAGCCTCTTCTGCTTTGATTCAACTGCAGCAGAACGCGTCGCACCATCAGAATCAGAATCAGCATCGGCAGAAGAGCGCATTGCATTACACTCGAGATCCCCTACCGTTTGAACCTGATGTTTTACAAAGCTAAAAGGAACCCGCCATTAATGCATATGGGGCATTCCACGCGAACTCGACCAGTGTTAAACCCCGACCATCTCAAAATCATTCCATGTTTTTTTCCAACATTCTACTCAGTAAAAAACGCGTCCTAAATTTTTTTCAGATTTTTTTTCATCAAACCGTTAATTTGTTATGAATTTTTGAAGTTGGTTGAGAGTGCCACTTTTTAGAAATCTGAAAAAATCTTAAAAAAAATTTAGGACGCGTTTTTTTACTGAGTAGAATGTTAGAAAAAAACATGGAATGATTTTGAGATGGGCGGGGTTTAACACTGGTCGAGTTCGCGTGGAATGCCCCATATCCACTGCATGTTGGTATACTGCAAATACCAAAGACTTCGGAACTTGTATTTGCCAAGTGCTAACGAAATACTTTAGGGCTGATGCGTTTATCTGAGATACGTGTATACTCTTCATTTGTACAATGAGTCCACCGGTGAAGAAATGGAAGAACACTGAATTCACGGAGGAAACAATTGCCAACCCTCTTCACGAGTCCATAAAGTTATGAAAATTGTTGGAGACCTTCATCATCGCCTACAATTAAACCGATTAGAATTCCTGACCCCTGACTGGACAGTTCGATCCGTCATCTTGAGTCGAGGGGGTTGAATTTAGTTTTTTCATCATATCTCGGCAACTATTGACACTATCGTCACGGAGGTCAGTATAAAAAAGGAAGCCTAATAAATTCTCTACAACAAAGGTGGAATACATTTTTTTCATATCTTTGATAGTTTTTGTGTAATACAGGGCTAAAAGTGTCGATATCTGTATTTCTCCTCCCAGGTTGCCTTGTGAGAATTATGTACGTATTCACTGGTGTATTCTAGAAAAAATATTGAAGATAGGGAAAAAATGCATAGAACATTTGTTGCGGAAAATTTAGTCAGCTTCATTTTTTATAATAACCTTCGTGACGATAGGATCAATAGTTCTCGAGATATGATGAAAAAACTGAATTCAAACACCTTCGAGGTTAGAATTGGATTTGATATTCATAATCAGAATGAATAGAAAAATGTTAATGATGCCTCTTTGTTTATAATGTGAACAAATACATCTAGCTTTGTAAAATTTAGATCTTAATGGAAAAAATTGACTGTATGTCCAATTTTTTAGATTTTGTAGAGACAGATAGTCTGTTTTTGTTTCCATAATAAAAGAAATTTCCTAGTTTTACAAACTGCCCTATAATTTCTTCCTTCACTCGTGTATTGTCACGCATCTTTATTTCTCTTTACGTTATCTCGACTTTCTTCGCGTTCTTCTGTCCTACTTATCAATTGTTATTTTCTTTTCTTTTCTTTTCACTCGTTGTTTCCCAGATAGGTGTACAGCGCACGTTGTAGTACCACAAACGTCTTCTTTATAATAAAATATATATCTATGTACTTATGTTAATTTATTCACTATGTATATGCAAATTCATAAATACCAACAACTCTCCAAACTCTAAACTAGAAAAGAAACGATTCAGTTCTTAGTTTACTTATTGTCTACACCTTAAACTAAAGATTCGTATACAATGCAACATGGAATACTGATCGTTGCTGCATCGAACCCACGGGCTTCATATTTCTCGATGCAACGGTCACAACGTTATGCCGTTTCTTTTTATTTTTTCAAACAAATATCCCTACCCCCCCCCCCCCCCCCCCCCCCCCCAAAAAGAAAAGATTATCAATCAGCATGCATTGAACGATCGAAATGATCTATAAGCCGATTGCTGAATATATGCTGAGGGGATTACAATCAGAATTTCTCCTTCATTCCTTGATTTCTTCATCATTCGACCGAAGAAGAAGGCTGGCTGATGTCGCTATTTTGGAAAGTAGGTGAATTTTGTGTTTTTTTCGCATATATATCTTGACGAACATCTGGGTAGAATGAGAGAAACGACAGATAACAAAATATCACGTTATGCAAAGAGTAAGATTCTCGGTTTCTTTGTACGGTGTTTGCCTGCACCCCGACTTTATTATGAAGCTGAAGTTGGCAGCCAGAGTTAGCAGCCAAACCTTCGAATGCAGGGAAGAATAGGGGCACGGGGCCCTGGGCTAAAAAAAAATTTAACGCATGTCGGGAAAAATATAAAAAAAATTCACAGAAGTTGTTTTTCGAGAGTCGAACTCGATGCCGTTTCAACTTTTGAACAGCAGAGCTTGATTGTTTACTTATTCGTTAATCAACAATTGGCTGCTGATGTCAAAATCCACACGCATGTCGGGAAAAATATAAAAAAAATTCACAGA